>PVKH010029557.1:0-12662 GCA_004027955.1 Chaetophractus vellerosus | reverse complement strand
AAAAACTCTACATACATTAAGCATCAGTACCCCTTCTCAGCCCTTATTCTATACTCTAGAGTATAGTAATATATACTCTAGATTTTAACTCCATGTGTTTATTCTTTGTATTTAGTTCATATTAGTGAGGCCGTATAATATTTGTCAATTTTTGTCTGGCTTATTGCACTCACCATAATGTACTCAAGGTTCATCCTGTTGTCATATGTGCCCCAACTTCATTTCTTTTACAGCAGCATAGTATTCCATCATATGTATGTACCATATTTTGTTTATCCATTCATTTGTTGATGGACCCTTGGGTTGTTTCCATCTTTTGGCAATTGCGAATAAGGCCGCAATAAACATTGGTGTGCAAATGTCTGTGTCCCTGTTCTCTGTTCTTCCAGATATATTCCTAGTAGAGTGAATGCTGGATCATATGGCAGTTCCATATTTAGCTTCCTGAGGAACTGCCAAACTATCTGACACGGAGGCTGCACCATTCTACATTCCCACCAACAGTGAAGAAGTGTTCCTTGTTCTCCACATCCTCTGCAGCACTTGTCATTTTCTGTTTTTTAATAATATCCATTCTATGAGGTGTGAGATGATATATCATTGTGGTTTTGATTTGCATTTCCCTAATACCTAGTGATATTGGATTTTTTTTTCATGTGCTTTATGGTCATTTGTATTTCCTCTTTAGAAAAAATGTCTATTTAATTCTTTTGCCCATATTTAAAAATTGGATTGCTTGCCCTTTTATCATTAAGTTGTATGATCTCTTTATATTAAATGGAGCTCAAACCTTTATCAATTATGTGGTTTCCAAATATTTTCTCCCATTGAATAGGTTGCCTTTTCACCTCCTTGACAAGGTCCTTTGAAGCACAAAAGTGTTTAAGTTTGAGGAGGTCCCATTTATCTATTTTTTCTTTCATTGCTAGTACACCAGGTTTTAAAGGTGCTTCCCTACATTTTCTTCTAGGAGTTTTATGGTTGTCACTTCTATATTTAGGTCTTTGATCCATTCTGAGTTCATTTTTGTATAAGGTATGAGATAGGGGTCCTCTTTCTTTCTTTTGGATATGGATATCCAGTTCTCCCAGCAACATCTGTTGAATAAACAGTTCTTACCCAGGTTGGAGGGCTGGACAGCCTTGTCAAAAATCACCTGAACATAAATGTAAAGGTCTGGTTTTGAACCATCAGTTCAGTTCCATTGGTCTATCTTTATGCCGGTACCATGTTGTTTTTACAACTGTGGTTAGGTGCAATGATTTAAATTCAGGAAATGATAGTCCTCCAACTTCAATCTTTCTTTTTAAGATGTTTCTGGCTATTGTGGGTTCCTTATATTTCCAAATAAATTTGATAATTGCGTTTTCCATTTCTTAAAAATAAAGACTGTTGGATTTTTTATTGGGATTGCATTGAATCTGTAAATCAAATTGGGTAGAATTGACATCTTAACAATATTTAGTCTTCCAATAAAGGAACACAGAATGCCCTTCCATATATTTAGGTTCTCTTTGATTTCTTTTAGCAATGAATTGTTGTTTTCTGAGTATAGGTACTTTACATCCTTAGTTAAGTTTATTCTTAAATATTTGATACTTTTTGTCACTATTATAAATGGATTTTTCCCCTGACTTCCTCCTCAGATTGCTCATTACTAGTGTATAGAAACACTACTGATTTTTGCATATTAAACTTGTACTGCCACTCTGCTGAACTTGTTTATTAGCTTTAGTTGCTTTGTTGTAGATTTTTCAAGACTTTCTAGATATAAGATCACATCATCTGTGAATAGCAAAATTTTTACTTTTTCCTTTCCAATTTGGGCATCTTTTATTTCTTTTTCTTGCCTGATTGTTCTTTCCAAACCTCTAGCACCATATTGAACAGCAGTGTTGACAGTGGGCATCCTTGTCTTATTCCCAGTCTTAACAGGAAAGCTTTCAGTCTTTCACCACTGAGTACAATGTTAGCTGTGGGTTTTTCATATATGTCTTTTATTATGTTGAGAGCGTTTCCTTCAATTCCTATCTTTGGAGAACTTTTATCAAGAAAGGATGCTGTATTTCGCCAAATGCCTTTTCTGCATGGAGATGATCATGTGATTTTCTTCTTCGATTGATTTATGTGATGTATTACACTGATTGATTTTTCTTGTGTTGAACCATTCTTGTATGTCTTGGATAAAACCCACTTGTTCATGATGAAATTATTTTAATGTGTTGTTGGATTCAATTAACTCTTATTTTGTTGAGGATTTTTGCATCACTATTAAAAATATTGAATGTGTCAGAAATTTATGTGTCTTCCTTGCATGGGGCCATGCTAATATTCTCTGTATAGTTCCAATTTTAGTATAGGTGGTACAGAAGCAAGCACTACTTCATTCCTTTTCGTAGTTGAATAATATTCCCTGTGTGCATATACCACATTTATTTATGTATTCATTCATTCATTCATTCATTCATTCATACATCAGTTGATGGACATTTGTGTTGTGTCCACTTTGGGGCTATTCTGAATAATTAAATTACCATTAACCTCAATCTTTTAAAAAACTAGACATTTTTATAAAACAGTTTCATTTTTTTACTTCTCACAATACTGACATAGCACTTAGGCTTTTAGAGAAAAATACTCTTTAAAAGTTGGGCCCGGCTAGATAGCTCAGTGGATAAAGAGCTTGCTGGGAAACCACATGGGAGGCCCTGGGTTCGGTTCCCGGGGACGTCTCCTAGCAGGCAGACCGCCTTGAGAATGGCAAGCCGCCATGGGCGGGCCGGAGCCGCCGTGGGCAGGGCAAAAAGCTGCCACGGACAGGGCAAAAGCCGCCACGGGCAGGGCAGGTCGCCTGCAAATCGAGCGAAGCCAGCCACCCGCGAACTGAAAAGCCGGCCGTGATGGAAGCAGAAGCCGCCCACAAGCGGGGAAAGCCGCGCCTGCGCAGTGACCAAGTCTCGGCATGTCCCCGCAACGGGGGGGAAGGGGAGATATATAATAAAATAAATAAATCTTTAAAAAAAATAAAAAAATAAAAAAATAAAAGTCTATGTCCTGGGGCCAGCTATAGCTCAATTGGTAGGGCGCTGGTTTACCACATGGGAGGCCCTGGGTTTGGTTCCCGGGGCCTCCTTGAGCGGGCAGACTGCCTTGAGAAGGCAAGCTGCCGTGGGCAGGGCAAAGCTGCCGTGGGCAGGGCAAAAAAGCCGCCATGGGCAGGGCAAGCCACCACGGGCAGGGCAAGCTGCCACAGGCAGGGCAAGCCCACACTGGCAAGGCAAGCCGCCCGCGCGCAGGGCAAACCGCCCGCGAACAGGCAAGGCCACCGCGCGGTGAGCTGACTCGGTGGATCGCCGCAACGGGGGGGAGACAAGCAGACACAGAAGAACGCAAAAAAATGAACACAGCAAGAACAAGCAGAAAGGGGGGGATATATAATAATCATAATAATAATAAAGTCTATGTCCTAATGAAACTATAGTTATTTCCTAATTAAATTACTATAAAAGAACCCTTTAAATCAAATTTTAAAGTTAATGTAGCTTAAATACAAAGCAAGGTACTGAAAATGCCTAGATGAGTCCTATACAACTACATGAACATATAGGTTTGGTCCTAGTCTTTTTAAATTGGGTTTTAGTAAAATTACACATGTAAGTATCTCCATCCCAGTGAGAATGCCCTCTAGATCTTCCAGATCAAAAGGAGCAGGTATCAAGCACACTAGTTTTAAACATAGCTCACAGTGCCTTTCTCAACCACACCCCCACAGGAAACAGCAATAAAAATTAATCAATAAATGAAAGTTTGACAAAGTTATATTACCATTAGGGTTGTTAAATTTCATGCCAGCTACAACCCAAACTGGGATTAGATACCCCACTATGCTTAGCCATAAACTAAAATAAAGCATTTCACAAACAAAATTGTTTGTCAGGGTACTACTAGCTATAGCCTGAAACCCAAAGGACTTGGCAGTGCTTTATATATTCTAGAGGAGCCTGTTCTGTAATTGATAAACACCAGTAAACCTCACCACCCCTTGCTTACACAGCCTATGTACCACCATCTTCAGAAAATTCTCAAAAAGATATTACAGTAAGCACAATAATTATCATAAAAATATTAGGGCAAGGTGTAGCTCATGGGGTGGAAAGAAATGGGCTACCTTTTCTAGCATAGAATATTTTATGGAAATCTTTATGAAACTAAAGCCTGAAGGAAGTCTTAGTAGTAAATTAAGAGCACAGAGTTTAGTTGAATCAGGCCATGAAGCATGCACACACTGCCCATCACCCTCCTCATGTATTTCAACTCTTTATAAATATATTTACCTGACATCATATATGAGAGGAGACAAGTCATAACAAGGTAAGCATACTGGAAAGTGTGCTTGGATAAATTAAAGTGTAGTTTAAGCTACAGCACCCAGCCTACACACAGATTACAATTCAACTGACGACTTTGAACTAAGCCTAGCCCTAAAACAACCAAACACAACTACAACCCATCATGAATAATAAAAAAAAGAACATTTACCTACAAATAAAAGTAAAGGTGATAGAAATTATTATTAGAAAAAGTACTGCAAGGGAAAGATGAAAGACTATTTTAGAGTACAAAGCAGCAAAACTGACCCTTTTACCTTATGCATAATGAATTAACTAGAATACTTTTTGCAAAGAACACTTCAGTTAAAAACCCACAAACCAGACTATGGACAGTCCAAAGAATAACTCATCTATGTGGCAAAACAGTGAGAAGATCTGCAAGTAGAACTGAAAAGCCAATCGAGCCTAGCGACAGCTGGTTGTCCAGAAATGAATTTAAATTCAATTTAAAATTTACTTCAAGAACAAAACTATTCCCAATATAAAATTTAAATATAATCAATAGGGGTATAGCTCTATTGAACCTTGGAAAAACCTAATTAGAGTATGTTATCAATTATTCATAGTTGGTCTAAAAGCAGCCACCAATAAAGAAAACATTCAAGCTCAACAACAACTCTCCCTTAATCACAAAAAATCACCCCAATCCCTAATACACAATTGGACCAATCTATTATTAAATAGAAGAAATAATGTTAATATAAGTAAAAAGAATCACTTTCTCTACGCACAAGTGTATATCAGAACAGATAAACCACTGGTAGTTAACAATTAAACAACTATAACCTATTAAACAACTATTTGTTCTGTTTGTTGTTAATCTCAAACAAGCATGCATGACGGAAAGATTTAAAGTAGAAGGAATTTAGCAAACACAACCCCCACATCTTTACGAAAATCATCACCTCTAGCATATCAACTATTAAAGGTGCTGCCCTCCCAGTGACATATGTTAAATGGCGGTAGTAACCTAACCATGCAAAGGTAGCATAATTATTTGTTCTCTAATTGAGGATCTGTATGAATAGCCAAATGAGGGTTCTACTGTCTCCTACTTCTGATCTCTTTGAAACTGACCTTCCTGTGAACAGGAGGGAATAAACCTATAAGATGAGAAGACCTGATGGAGCTCAAATTCATTAATCAACTATGTTCTTTTAGCCCAATAGAAGTAACTACCCATTGTATGAGTTACCAGTTTTGGTTGGGGTGACCTCAGAGTATAAATAACCCTGAAAATTATTACTGTCTAAACTAACCAGAGTAGTACAGCATCACTAATTGACAAAAAAAAAAATTGATCAATGGAACATGTTACCCTAGGGATTGCTGTGCAATACTATTCTAGAGTCCATATGGACAATAGAGTTTATGACCTTGGTGGTGGATCAGGACATCCCAATGGTGTAACCACTATTAATGGTTTGCTTGTTCAATGATTAAAGTCCTACATGATCTGAGTTCAGAATGGAATATTCCAGGCCGGTTTCTATCTATAACCAATTTCTCCTGGTATGAAAGGACAAGAGAAATAAGCCTAACTTCTCTTAAGCACCTTAAAATTTAATAGATGAAGTAATCTTAATCTAATTGTTATAACCCTTCCCTAAAACAAGGCTTGTTAAGATGGCAGAGCCTGATAATTGCATAAAATGTAAACCTCTATAACCAGAGGTTCAACTCCTCTTCTTAACAAAATATTCTTCACTACTATTTTATGCCTAATTATTCCCATTCTTCTGGGTGTAGAATTTCTAACACTAGTAGAATGAAAAATTCTTGACTATAAACAACTTTGTAAAGACTCTAATATTGTAGGGCCATATGGGCTGCTTCAACCCAGAGCCGACTCTGTTGACCTTTTTATTAAAGAACCCCTCTAAACATTTATATCATCCAAACCAATATTTATATTGCCCCTCCTTTGGCTTTCATGCAAGCACTTACTCTATGAGTTCCTATACCAATACCTCACCCACTCATCAAACTAAACTTTGGAGTATTATTCATTTTAGCAGTTTCTGTCCTAGTAGTGTACTCCATTCAATGGTCAGGATGAGCCTCAAACTCAAAATTTGCCCTTATTGGGGCTCCATGAGCAGGAGCATGACAATTTAATATGAAGTTACTCTTGCCATCATCATACTTTCTATTATATTAAATGGATCATTTACATTATCAACCCTAACTTCTACCCAAGAATACTTATGACTCATATTTCCATCATGACTCCTTACAATAATATGGTTTATCTCAACCTTACCAGAAAAAAATCGAGTCCCATTTCACCTCACTGAGAGTGAGTTGGAGTATCTAGATTTAATGTTGAATACACATCAGGCCCTTTTGTCCTATTTTTTCTTAGCTGAATATGGTAACATCACCAAAATAAATACCCTTACACCTACCCTTACAACCCACTTTTTCCAGAATTACACACAATTTTATAATGAAAGCTCTTCTAACAAGCCTATTCTTATGAGAATGAACATCCTATCCACGATCTTGCTATGATTAGCTAATACACCTCCTCTGAAAGAACTTCTTACCACTCATCCTGACACTATGCATGTAACATGTATCCATCCCCATTATATTTACAAGCATCTCCCCGCAAACATAAGAAATATGTCTGATAAAAATTATTTTGATAGAGTAAATAATAGAGGTTATAGCCCTCTTATTTCTAGAATTATAGGAACTGAACCAATACCTGAGAAATGAAAAATCCCTATGCTCCCACATTATACCATATTCTCCACTGCCACCACTCTAGTCTAGCTGCCACCCAAAATGAGGTGATGGTTGTAACACCTCAAAACAAGTTTTCTGTATTCATTTTTGTTCTCCTCAAAATCATACCCTACACTCCAACCAGACTATCTTTTTAGTATTTTCATCTATTTGTGTCATTCTCATGAAAATAGCTTCTCATTTTAAAATAGAGTCTAAAACCTTTTACTTGGCCTTCAGAACCATTTATGATCTGGCCCATGCAGACCTTCTCGGGTTTGTGTTATATAATTTTTCCCCTTGCCTGCTGTATTAGTCAGCCAAAGGGGTGCTGATGCAAAGTATCAAAAATCTGTTGGCTTTTATAAAGGGTATGTATTTGCCGTAGAAGCTTACAGTTACAAGACCCTAAAGAGTGCAACTCAAGGTACCTTAAGAGGTATTTCCTCACCAAAATCTGTTGCCACGTGTTGAAGCAAGATGGTGGGCAAAGTCTGCAAGGGTTCAGCCTTCCTCTTTCCTCTTAAGGTTCCATGGGCCCAGCTTCTTCCGATCTCAGCTGTAGACTGGAGGGTTTGTTTCTTTCTGGGCTCAGCTTCTCTGCTCTCTTCACAAAGTAAACTGTAAACTATCAGGTGAATAGCTCATCTCTCTTACCAGAGCCTCTGTCATGGCTATGGAGCTGTCTCTATGTATCTTCTCCTTTGTTCTCTTTGAGTATATATATATATATATATCCCACAAAGAGGTCGAGCACTCAGACTGAGTTACCCTAATGACATGGTTGAATCAAAGCCCGTATCTTAACATAATTTAACCAAAGCCTATTTGGCTGAATCTAATACAAGCAAAGGGTATCACATGCAGAGGAACAGACCAGTTTACAAACATAATCTATATCTTTTTGGAATTCATAATTAATATCAAACTGCCACACCCACTATACTCTAACCAACCAGTCTTCCTTAAATGTGACTATTTTCTGTCTTGGCTACTCAAAACTCCTGAGTTTCAGAGTCCCAGGACTAATTTGTAGGAAGGGCTCAAGGTCAAAACACTAGGACTCCAACTCAACAATCCCCCATCCTTAGCCTTCAGAAGTATATTCCCTTCTTTTGTAAGCCCCCTGGTGAGGTCTGGAGTGCCTCACTCCCCCAGGCCAAGGTTGATTTGATCAACTGACCCCATCAAAGATTGTAAATGCATGAGTGAGCCCAGGTGAGATCAGCTCACCCCTTGTTTGTGATTCATGAGCTATGATAATACATGATTATTATTTTTCAGCCCTTATGCAGCAATATCTCACTATTAGAATATAAGGCCCTATGTTCAGAATTTCATACATATACATCTTATGTCAAATACTTGAAATAGCCATATGAGATAAGTGCTATCACTTCCCATTTTACAGTTGAGGAAAAACATACAGCAAGAAAAAATATTGGAGTTGAATCTGGGGTCTCTTACTACAATGACCTTTCTTCCCACTCTACTGTGTAAAAAGGTATTTTTCTAAAAACCAAATTCCTCACAGTCCTTGCACACCTCCTATTTTTGGTATTCTCATTTTAATCACATTTTCATTTTTCTTACTTGAAGCACCTGTCCATCATCACCTCTGGCTCTACACAGGAAGAAATACACCATTTCCAGATGCCCCACATATAGGTTCTGCATTCTTCATTTTGGGATCTGTGCATGACCCAGATTTTGATTTAAAGGGACAGACCCACTCAGAGCATAGTTACAATCATTCCATTCATTTCTAAATATTTCTTACTCCTTAGGACATTGAAAGAAGTAGAGGCAAACTGATCTTCCACTTGTTCTCTCTCTGCTTGCTTCTCTCTTTCTATCCTAGACCCTATCTACTCTTCTACCTCTACTTACTTAATAAATGTTCAAATACTTTATTGAATCCATGTATATCAGTTTAATTTTCCAAACAAATATCTTTGCCATTGTTTAGATTCATTTAGTTTACTTTGCTCCATATTTTTAGATATATGAACAACAAATGTAGATATTTGAACAACAAATTACCAAGAGCTGGGTTCTTAGATTTTGAAGACAATCAAGTTGTCTAACTCATACAATCATTTGCCCAAAGGACAGATCATCTAATGGGAAGGAAAGTTTTAAATAAATCACTGCCAATGGCCTTTGTTGTGGCCTCTCTTTCCTGACATGGTCATAGTTCACCATATGTATTCTCCTGTGATTTTCAAATTTCAATGGTTGAAATACATCATTTCATTATTTCTGATTTATTAGAGTTTTATCTACATTTAATGAAGACAGATTATGAAAGCCTGCTTTCTTCAACCTTTACAAAATATTGATTAGCACATACATTTTTCACCACACTTGTCTGGGATTCACATAATACATTAACTCATTAATGAGTTCTCCTATAGATAATAACAAAATAAATCATTTGAACTGCCAGAAATATTTTGCACATTCCAGCCATGTTCTCCCTCATTTTTAACCTAGAATTCCCAGCTCTTGCGGATTTTGTGCACATTTCATCACAATTTGCTGGTACTCATTTACTTGTTCAAAAAGTATTTTTTGACTACTACATACTCAGGACTAAGGCAACAAATGGAGGTAAAGCAGAGAGTAACAGAGACGGCTATATGGAAAATATAATATAAACTAATATATTTTTAAAGTAAATTTTGTTGTAAAATGGTATATTGGAGAACTATTGCCAGAGATAGAGCTTATCCATTATAATACATGTACAATATACATGCATACACACACATACACACACTCACACATTTGTTAAACCAATACTTGCTGAGTACCTTGTGTGTTTAAATTTCCATATTATCTTATTTGAAAAATCATAACTTAATGAACAGAATGCTATTTTACTCCTGCTAGTGTTGGTGGAACCTGAGCTTAAAAAGGCCAAACACTTTGCCCAAACACACAAACCAAGATTCATATAATACCAGATCCTCTATTGTCTCCACTAAATTATTTATCTAATCTTTCAAATAAATGTAGAAACTATACTTATCTCTCTAATATGTGTGTATATGAGAGTATGTATACATTAATGTGCATACTTAATGTAAGATTTTTACTTTCTCTACCTATTAATTTTAGTCATAACTTACATAAAATAATTACATAAACCTTAAGGATACATAATTTGATGAGTTTTGACAAATACACACGTGTATATATACATACCAAAGATTTTCACAAAACCACAATCAAGATATAGAACATTTTCATCATGCAGAAAGTTTCTTTGTACTTCTTTTCAGACAATCTTCCCCTATCACAAAGCATTTCCCAACCACTAAACTGATTTCTATGGTCTTCTCTACCACAGAAGAGTTTTACCTATTCTTCAATTTTGTATAAACTGGCTCATGGAGAATAAAGTCTTTTGCATCTAGCTTCTGTTGTTCAACATGACGTTTTTGAGATTTATTAGCAATAGTGCACCTGCCAATTGTATGTTTATCTCATGACTAAATAGTATTGTAATGTACAAATAACAGTTAGCTTATATATTCTCCTGTTGATAAAAATGTGGGTTGTTTCCAATTTTTGTCATTATCAATAAGGCTATTATGAACATTCTTATATATAACTTTTTGTGAAATACATTATTTCCTTGGGTAATTAGTTAAGAATAAAGAATAGAGTTGCTAAGTCATTGGTAAGTATATGTTTAACATTATACGAAACTGCCAAAAAATTTTCCAAAGCTGTTTTGACATATTCCAATCCCAACAGCAATGACTGAAAATTTTAATTGCTCTTCTTCTTTGCCAGTTTTTGGTTATATCAATCCTTCTAATTTGAGCTGCAAGAGTGGGTATTGTGGGGTATCTATTAATAGAATAGTAGTTTTGTGTTTTTTTAACAAATCAGTTCTTTTGGTACATATTAATAAAGCATAAGTCCATCCAAAGTGTATAATCAATGGTATCCAGTGTAATCACATATTTGTGCATCATCACTTCAATCATTCTTAGAACACTTTCATTATTCCAATAATAATAATAATAATAAACAAATAACAAACAAAACTCATCACCTCTCAATATCTCTATGCTTTCCCTGCCATACATAGCTGCTATTCTTTTTACTTCACTCTAGTATATTTGTATTTATATTTTGTAAAAACAGTCTTATATATGCAATATCATCCATATTCATGTTTTACATGAGGTTTTACTTTCATATACAGTACCATGTTAAAGTATTTAGCTTTCATTTTAGTAATATAGATGACCTTAGAGTTTCCCTTTCAACCACTGTCATACAAATACAAGAGCATTGCTATTTACAAACACCATGATATGCTTTCACCATTTCTATTCATTTCCAAAGATTTACAAAGAACATTTTTACCACTTCTGCACAGATTAAACCTCAGATCTCTGTTCTCAAACCTCATTCTATTTTCTGGTGACCTATATTCTAATTACTAATTCCATGAGTTTACATAATATATTTAGTTCATATTGGTGGAATCATACAATCTTTGACCTTTTGTGTCTGGCATGCTTCACTCAACATAACGTCCTCCAGGTTCATCAATGTGGTCATGTACCTCACAACTTCAATTCTTCCTACCGCTGTATAATATTCCATCATGTGTATACGCCACAATTTGCTTATCCATTCATCAGTTGATGGACAAAAGTTTCCAACTTTTAGCCATGGTGAATAATGTCACTATGAACATCGGTGTGCAAATGTCTGTTCTTGATTCTCTTCTCAGTTCTTCTGGATATATACCCAGCAATTGTATTGCCAGGTCATGTGGCAAGTCTATATTCAACTTCTTTAGGAACTGCCAAACAGTCCTCCACAGTGGTTTACCATTCTACATTCACCAACAGTGAATAAGCTCCACATCCTCTCCAACATTTACAGTTTTCCGACTTTTCAATAGGGGCCAGTCTAAAAGGTGTGAAATAAATTTGCACTGGAGTTTTGAATTGCATTTCCCTAATCACTAGGGATGTTGAACATTTTTTCATGTGTTTCTTCATCATTTGTATTACTTTTTTGGACAATTGTCTTTTCAAGTCTTTTGCCCATTTTTTATTTGGGCTGTTTGTCTTTTTATTTTTGAGTTGTATATCATGTATATCTCTTTGTATATCATGGATAGTAAACCCTAATCAGATAAGTGATTGCCAAATATTTTCTCCCATTGAGTCAGCTGCCTTTTCATCATTTTAACAAAGTCCTTGACAAAGTGTTTAATTTTGAGGAGATCCCATTTACCTACTTTTTCTTTGGTGCTCGTGCTTTGGGTGTAAGGTTTAAGAAACTACAAGATCTTGAAGATGTTTTCCTACATTTTCTTCTAGGAGTTTTATGGTTGTCACTTTTATATTTAGGTTCTTGATCCATTTTGAGTTAATTTTTGAATATGGTGTGAGATAGGGGTCTTCTTTCTTTTGGATATGGATATCCAGTTATCCCTGTACCAAATGTTGAATAGACTGTTCTGGCCCAGGTGGGAGGGCTTCACCACGTATCAAAAATCTC
>PVKH010029556.1:0-12641 GCA_004027955.1 Chaetophractus vellerosus | reverse complement strand
AAACATGTCTTTCAAAAAAGAGGGAGAGGAAACAGGAAAGCAAAGGAATCTAAGAATTACCCACTGGCCAGCCAGCCAAACACTACCAACCAGGGATGAAGCAAGCCTGCCAACCTCTGAAAGCATGAGCCAGTGAATTCCTGTTATTTAAGCCAATGCATTGTGTGGTATGTTTTGCAGTGACTCGGAAACTAAGACACTTAATATGAGGTGATTTACAACATTCACCAGAGCTGGCTCTGCCACTTGGAACTTGTCCTGCTACTGCCCTCAGGGTTCCCTAAGAATAAGGCAATAGGCTATTCACATTGTCCAGGAGGGAGTGGGAGATGAAAAGTTTGAAAAGAAAACTGAGTTGCTAGCCCCTGCACCTAGGAATGGTGCCTATCCCCCACCCTTGAGGGGAACAGCCTAATGGTGGCCAACTAAGATGGGAATGAACATATTCCTCTCTGGGAAGAGGGAGTGTGTGGTGAGTTTAAGCAGCAGGGCCCCACTTTGAATGATGGCTCTAAATGGCTCAGACACACAAGCCAGTAGAGATTGAAATAATCACCTCAATGGAAAGGTTTGCCAAAGAGTACTATCTACTGGCAGGCCTGGAAAGTGAAGGAAAACAAGACTTCTTGGAGTCTCTCTTGTCCCTATATATTCCCAGGCTGCTTCGGATCTGCCCTGTGCCCCTATTACAGGGTCCCTGGCCCTGTTTTGATAACTTAAACTAGGTAATTTTAAAGTTATAGAATAAGTTGAACCAAAAATTGAAGAAGAGTTGAAACAAAACCACTAGTCAAGAGAGAGAAATTGACCATCAGAGTAAACATACTAACATAATCAGATGCCTGGGTATCAGCAAAAAATTACAAGCCTTTCTAAGAAACAGGATGATATGGCCAAGCCAAAGGAAAAAATTAAAAGTCCTGACAAGAAACAGGGTGTAAAATAACTGTCAATGACGTTCACACAAATCTCCTTACATTAATTCAAGGAGTTCAAGGAAAATATGGCTAAAGAAATGAAGGATATTAAGAAGACACTGGGTGAGCACAAAGAATATTAAAGCTTGCAAAGATAAGTAACAGACCTTATGGGAATGAAAGACACAATAGATGAGATGAAAATACATTAGAGGCATATAATAACAGATTTGAATTGGCCATGGAACAAATACGTGAATTGGAAGACAGAGCATCTGAACTTAAAATGACAGAACAGAAAGAGAAAAGAATGAAAAAATACTGAACAGGGTCCATGGAATTGAATAACACTGTGAAACACACAAACACACATGTTATAGGTGTCCTGGAAGGAGAAGAGAAGGGATAAGGGGCAGAAAGAATATTTGAAGAAATTATGGCCAAAACTTTCTCAACCTTTATGAAAGACTTAAATATCAATATCCAAGAAGGACAACACACCCCAAACAGAATAAATACAAATAGACCTACACCAAGATACATACTGTTCAGAGTTTCAAATGCCAGAGATAAAGAGAGAATTCTGAAAGCAGCAAAAGAGAAGCATTTCATCACATACAAGGGATGCTTAATAAGACTAAGTGTGTATTTGTCATCAGAAACCATGGAGGCAAGAAGGCAGTGGTATGATGTATTAAAGGTACTGAAAGAAAAAAATTGCCAGCCAAGAATTCTTTATCCAGCAAAACTGTCCTTCAAAAATGAGGGTGAGTGGGGACAGATGTAGTTCAATTTTTTGAGTGTCTGCTTCCCTCTTACCACATATGAGGTCCCACATTCAATCCCCAGTACCTTCTAAAAGCAGAGACAAACAAACAAATGAAAAAATCCAACTCAGGGGAGCCAGTGTAGCTCAGTTTTGAGTGTCAGCTTCCCACATAGGAGGTCCCGGTTTCAATGCCCAACGTTGGAACCTAAAAAATAAAATAAAATAAAAAATGAGGGTGAGTTTAAAGTCTTCACAGATAAACAAAAACTGAGAGAGTGTGTCACCAAGAGACTGGATTTACACACGATACTAAAGGTACTGCTGCAGCCTGAAAGGAAAAAATAGGAGAGAGAGGCTTGGAGAAGAGTGTAGAAATGAAGGTTATTAGTAAGGGTAACTAAAAAGGTAAAAAGTCAGGCAATAGTGAGAAATGACATGGAAAACCAAAGGATAAAATGGACAAAGTAGGTAAAGCATTTACAATAAAACATTGAATATTAATGGATTGAACTCCCCAATCAAAAGACACAGACTGGCAGAATAGATATTTTTTTTTAATGAGCCATCTATAGGCTATCTACAAGAGACATACCTTAGAAGAAAGGACAAAAATAAGCTGAAAGTGAAAGGTTGGAAAAAGATATTCCATGCAAATAGTAACAAAAAAGTAAATGGAATAACTACACTAATATTGGACAAAATGGGTTTTCAATACAAAACTGTTATACTGTTATAAGAGATAAAGAAGGTCATTATATATTAATAAAAGGGGCAAATGACCAAGAAGAAGAAATAACAATAATAAATATTTATGCACCTAACCTGGGTGTCCTAAAATACATGAGGCAAACATTGACAATACTGAATGGAGAAATAGATATCTCTACAGTAATATTTGAAGACTTCAACACACCACTTTAATCATAGGATAGATCATCTGCGCAGAGGATCAATAAGGAAACTGAAAGCTTAAATAATATGATAAATGAACTAGACCTAACAGACTTATATAGAAAATTACACCCCAAAAGAGCAGGATATACATTCTTCTCAAACACTCATGGATCTTTCTACAGGATAGGCTACATGTTGGTTGACAAAACAGGTCTCAATAATCTAAAATGATTGAAATTATACAAAGCTCCTTCTCTGACCACAATGGAATGAAGCTGGGAATCAATAACAGGCATGAAAACAGGAATTCACAAATATATGAAGATTAAACAACACACTCTTAAATAATGAGTGGGTCAGAGAAGAAATTGCAAGAGAAGTCAGTAAATATTTCGAGATGAGTGAAAACAAGAGCACAACATATCAAAACCTATGGGATGCAGTGAAGGCAATGCTGAGAAGTAAATTTACAGTCCTCAATACTTTCATTAAAAAAGAAGAAAGAGGTAAAATCAAAGACCTAACTGCTCACCTGGAGGAACTAGAAAAAGAACAGCAAACCGATCCCAAAGCAAGCAGAAAGAAAGAATTAATAAAGATTAAGAAGAAATAAATGAAATTGAGAATTAAAAAAAACAATAGAGAGAGTCAACAAAACTAAAAGTTCTTTCTTTGAGAAGATCAACAAAACTGACAAAGTAAAAAAGAGAGAAAGAAGATGCAAATAAATAAAATCAGAAATGAGAGGGGGGCATTATTACCGACCTCACAGAGTTAAAAGAGCTCCTAAGAGTATACAATGAACAACTGTACACCACCAAACTAGACAATGTAGAAGAGATGGACAAATTCCTAGAAACACATGAGCAACCTACACTAACCCTAAAGAAATGGAAGACATCAAAATAAAAACAATCACAAGTAAAGAGACCAAAACAGTCATCTTAAACCTCCCAAAATTGAAAAGCCCAGGACCAGATGACTTCACAGCTGACTTCTACCAAATCATTCAAAGAAGATTTAATACCAACTTTGCTCAAACTCTTCCAAAAAATTGAACAGGAAGTAATACTACTAAATTCATTCTATGAGGTCAACATCACCCTAATACCAAAACCAGATAAAGATACTATGAAGAAAAAAAGTACAGGACAGTTTCTCTAATGAATATAAATGCAAAAATCTTCATCAAAGTGCTCACTAATTGAATCCAAAAGCACATTAAAAGAATTATATATAGGGTTTTATGCCAACTATACAAGAGTGGTTCAACACAAGAAAATCAGTATAATATGCCGCATTAATAAATCAAAGAAGAAAATTACATGATCATCTAGATTGATGCAGAAAAGGTATTTGACAAAATCTAGCAATGCTTCTTGATAAAAAACATTCCAAAAGATAGGAATAGAAGGAAACTTTCTCAACATTATAAAGTGCATATATGAAAAACACACAGCTAACATTGTATTCAATGGTGAAAGAATGAAAGTTTTCCCACTGAGATGGGGAACAAGACAAGGATGCTAATATCACCACTGTTATTCAATATTGTGCTAGGAGTTCTAGCTAATTAGGAAAGAACAAGAAATAGAAGGCACCCAAATAGGAAAGGAAGAAGTATAACTCTCACTGTCTGCTGATATGATCCTATACCTAGAAAATCCCAAAAAATCCACAACAAACTTAAAGTTAAAAGTTGTGTTGAGAAGGGGGAGCTGATGCTCAATGTATGTAGAATTTTTAAAAGTTGATTGTAAATGTGTGAAAATGGATAGAGTTGATGGCAACACATTATAGTGAATGTAGTTAACACTGCTGACTTATAAATGTGATTGTGGCTGAAAGGGGTAGTCTAGGGTCATAAATGTTAATTGAAAAGAAGTAGAGGACAATCTAAGGACTGTATAATATAGTGATTTTGGTGGTTGATGAGGATTGCAGTTAATCATACAAACACAAGAATGTCCTTCTATTACAAAGTGTTAGGAATATGGTGATACATGAAAAAACACAATGAATATTACTTATGGACTATAGTTTACAGCAATATTGTAATATTTTTGCAGCAGTGGCAAAGAAGATACTATATCAATTCTAAGGGCCAACAATATGGGGATATAAGGGGTATAAGATTTTTCTTTTGGAATTATGAACATGTTCTAAAATTGACTGAGGTGATGACAGCACAACTCTGTGATGCAAATGAGAGCCACTGAGTGTACACTTTGGATGGTTTGTACAAGGCATGGGACTGTATAACAGTGAACACTGTGGTGGATGATGTACTGTGGTTAACAGTACAAATATGAGAATATTCTCTCATGAACTATAACAAATATACAATACTAATATATCATGTTAATAAAATGGGATGGATTGTGGGAAAAATACACCAGTTGCAAAATATGGACTATAGTTAGTAATATTTTGACGATCTCCTTTTATCATTTGTAACAAATGCTCAAAAATGATGAAAGGTGTTGGTGGCAGGACAATGTATAGGAATCCTGTCTGGTATATGTGATTGTTTTGTAAACTCACAACTTCTATAATAAAAATAAATAAATATGCTTAACCTCTGAAAAAAGAATAAGGCAATAAAAGCTATTTCTGTTAAAAAAAAAAAAAGGAGAGATTGGCATGAGATAGTTCATCACCACTAGACCAGCCTTATAAGAGATTCTAAACAGAGTTCTGAAGGTTGAAAAGACAGGACAACAGACAATAGATCAAAACCTCATGAAGAAATAAAGATCTCTAGTAAGGGTAATGAAATAGGTAAATATAAATGCCAATACTATTGTATTTTTGATTTTTAACTCCACTTTTTTCATATTTAGATATTTTCAACAGTATCTAAAAATAAAATACATAAAATGTAAGGATAAATCAGTGGTTTGGGACACATAATGTATAAACATATAATTTGTGAAAAGATTTACATAAAGGCAGGGGGATAGAGGGATACAGAAATACAGTCTGTGGATACTATTGAAGTTAAGTTGGTATCAAAGCAAATGATATTGATGTAGATTTAGGATGTTGAATTTCAGCCCCATGGTAAATATGAAGAAAATATTGGAGAATATGCAAGCTTACAGAACTGGAAAGTAGAATACAGGTTGACATGGGCAGGGGGTAAGGGGAATGGAGCACTAATGCATAATGGGTTTCTGCTTGGAGAGATGGGAAAGTCTTAGTAGTGGAAAGTGGTAAGAGTACCGCAACATTGTGAGTGTGATTGATCCCACTGAACAGTATGTATGGGAGTGGTTGAGATGGGAAAGTTTATGTTATAGATATATTTCCACAATTAAAAAGAAAGAAAGAACAATTAAAGAGACAATTGCAATTAAAGGCAATCCATGATACTGAACAGACATTATTGACACATATGAAATAAATGGAATATAGACTATAATTTTTTTTAAAGGAGGTACTGGGGATTGAACCTGGGACCTCGTACATACCAGGCAGTCACTCAACCACTGAGCTACACCCACTCTGCTAGACTATTAATTTTATATCAATGTTAAATTTCTTGAACTTGGTAACTACACTTAAGGTGGTTATATAAGTGAATATCCTTGTTCTTAGAATGTACATGGTAATATTAAGTATTCAAAGGACATGATGTATACAATCTACACTCAAGTGTTTAAAAAATGTATTGATAGACACATAGACAACAGATAGATAGATAGATAAATGGATGGATTGATAAAGAGATGAATAGATAGGAAAATGCTATAGTAAATGTAGCAAAATGTCAAATTGGTCAATCTGGGTATCTGCGGGGATAGGGGTATGTTGGAGTTCTCTGTATTATTTTTGTAACTATCCTGTAAAAAATATTTCAAAGTAAAAAGTTTAAAAAAAAAGCACAAGAAGGAGAGTCAAGGAGTATGGGGATGGCAGAGACATGACGTAGGTATTCTGTCAGCACTGAGCTGAGGAGATAAAGTTAAAAAGGTAAGCTGGGGATGGAAGACTTGAGGGCCTTGTGGGTCAGGCTAAAGAGTTTTTTTATCCTGTAGCCCATTATTTTCTTCTCCTTTTTTCTTAAACAACATAATATTTTAATATAAAATTAACTTTTATTATTTTAGTCTAAATAAAATACATCCATAGTTTAAAGTAGCAGTTCTCAAACTTGGATGTATGTCAGAACCACTCAAGAAGTTCTAGGAGTTCTGGCAAGATGGTGTTGACTTAGGTGGGCATTCCCCAGCTCTTCACAAAAACAGGCTGAGAAAGGGGCAAAATCCTACCCAAGTGAACTGTTTTGGGAACCCACAGAGCAGGAGGCTTCAGGACATTTGATCTGGAGGGAACAGGACACAGAGATAAAGAGCCCAAGGGAAAACCATGAGTTTCTTGCCCTTGTGGCTGGAAATGGATGGCAGGCAGCTAAGCTCCACCCTCAAGGCAAAAAGTGGTAGGGAGCATTCTCTGGGGAAGAGAGTTCTGGTGAAGGGTGGAGAAGGTTTCCTTTCTGTGGATTTGGTTACCTGGGCCCCCTTTGAACTTGGGGGAGTATACCAGCCGGCACTGAGGTAGCCCCAGGAAGAGGGGAGAGGGGAATCTGTTCAGGCAGCCTGACGTACCCAGCCTCCCTAGTAGAGAGGAACTTGGGCCAAGAGAGGGCAGAGACAGGCAATTGACTAGGCTGTGCTGAAAACTATCAAAATTCCAACTTGTCTTAGGGAGGTGGGTGGTAGGAAGCCTCAATAAGCTTTCAAGGATGTATTTAGGATTCCCTGGGAGGAGGAGGGGTCCAGAAGAGAGTCAAGAGTGGTTTCTTGGTGGTGAGTTCTGTCACCAAAGTCTCCTTTGAATCTCAAAAAGGCCTTCAACCTGACCAGGAGAAGGGAGAGGGGATCCTCACAGGCTGTCATGCCCAGCTGCCCTGGGAGAGAAAGCAATTAGAATACAAAAGAGGTGGGGACAGACATGCACCTAGATCAGCAGGACTCTGGCCAACTGCAAAAATTCTAACCTGCTTAAGGGAAAGTGGGCAGATAGCTTTCTGAAAGGCTAACTGCCCAAGGACAAGGTTTAGCTCAGTGGAGGAGTTCCCACCTAGAATATCCAAGGTTCCTGGTTCAATTTTCAGCTTTTCTTAGAGAAATGATCCACCAAGTTATCAGACATCCAAGTTGAAACTTTAGGACAGGGAACATATAGACATTCTTTTTGTATTAGCTTTTCTTGGAGCTCTTATTTTTCTCTAAAAATCTTCCTTTTTTTAAATTTAACTTAGTTTACCCACTAAAATCTGGTTCAAAACCTGCAGAAGGCAGTCTGCAGGGTAGTTGATTAATGAACACTGGCAGCCTGAGAAGCTCCTTAGGGGCCTAAGAGGGAAGGCTGTTTTTCCATGGTTTTTGTTTGTTTGCTTGTTTGCTTTTTGTTCTTTTGTTTCTTTTTTTATCCTCTTTCTCCCCCACCCACCCATTTTAAAATTTTTGCTGCTGTCTTGTTTCTTCTTTGTTCTGTTTACCCTTCCTTTGTTTCCCTTTTTTGTTTGTTTGTTTGTTTACCAGTTTTGTCTACCTATTTCTTTTCCTTCCTTCATCTTTCTATCTTCTGCTTTCTACTGTTGTTCTTACATTCCGCCTCTTTTTGTTTGGTCGTCAATTTTTCTTGTCTCTATTTCTCTCTTTTTTCTCTGTTTTCTTTCTTTTTTTACTTTTTTTCTATTTATCTTTTCTTTTCTCTTTCCCTCTCTTCTCATCATTCTGGCCTCTTAATTCATCCTATATATTCAGTTTCTCATCTGAATTTATCCTATATATATTCCTATATATTCAGTTTCTCATCTTATTGTTTGTACTCCATTTTTTTATTTTTATTCCTCTGCACTTCTTACTCAAGTTAATTATTCATTTTCCTGGGTTTTCTACAGTTCCTCTTCTACCTTTTACTATTATTATTACTATTATCCATTTTCTCTTCTTACCTCTTTCCTTTTCTTTGACCCTAATTTTTTTTCAAGAGAATATGGACAACAGCAAGGAAATAGAATAAGAGGAATGAAGTGTCAAAGTGAAAACTTACCACACACACAAAAACAACAACAAAATAAAACCCTAGATTAGAAAGAGAAGCTAATGAACTGAACAAACCCATCAAGATAAACTGATGCCTAGACACCAACAAAAAATTACAACCCACACTAAGAAACAGGAAGACATTGCCCAGTCCAATGAACCAACTGAAAAACAGGAGAAGATGCAGAACATGGAACACCTCATCAGAGATGTCCAAACAAATATCGTGAATAAATTTAATGAAATGAATGAAGAGATTAAGGATATTAGGAAGACACAGGGAGAACACAATGAAGAAATTGTAAACATACATTAAAAATTACGGATGTGATGGTGATGAGTGGCACAATACAACAAATCAAAAATACACTGGAAGTACATAACAACAGATTTGAACATGCAGAGGAAATAATCAGTGATGTGGAAGACAGTATAGCTGAAATCAAACAGATAGAACAGATTGATAAAAAGATAGAAAAAATCCAGCAGGGAGTCAGGGATACGAATGACAGCACAAAATGCACAAACATATGCATTATACACATCCCAGAAGGAGAAGAGAAGGGAAAGGGGACAGAAGGTGTGTTAGAGGAAATAATGGTTGAAAACTTCCCAAGCCTATTGAAGGACATGGACATACATATCCAGGAAGCGCAACACACCCCAAACAGTATAAATCTTAACAGGCCTACTCCAAGACATATACTTATCAAATTGTCCAAAGCTCAAGTCAAAGAGAATAATGAAAGCAACAAGAGAAAAGAGAATCATCACATACAAGGCAAGCATGATAAGATTAAGTGCTGATTTCTCTTCTGAAACCATGGAGGCAAGAAGACAGTGGTATGACATAGTCAAGGTGCTAAAGTAAAAACTTCAGTCAAGAATTCTCTGTCCAGCAAAACTGGCATTCAAAAATGAGGGAGAGTTAAAAAAATTCACAAATAAACAGAAATTAAGAGAGTATGTCAATAAGAAACCTGCACTTCAAGAAATACTAAAGGGAGTTCTGCAGGTTGAAAGGAAAAAACAGGAGAGAGAGAGTTGGAGGAGAGTGTAAGAACAACCAAAAAGATAACAAGAGAAATAAAAACAATATATGGCATACATAAACCTAAAGAACATATGGCTAATGTAAGTAATTCCTTGACAGTAATAACATTGAATGTTAATGGATTAAACTCACCAGTCAAAAGACACAGATTGGCAGAATGGATAAGGAAATATGACCCATCTATATGCTGTCCACAAGAAACCCACCTTAGACCCAGGGATGCAAGGAGGCAGAAAGTGAATGGTTGGAAAAAAATTCTAAAAGCAAACAAGGGCAGGAGTAGCTATACTAATATCAGACAAAATGCAAAACTTATTGTAAAAGAAAAAAATGGATCCTATACAATAATCAAAGGAATGAAGTGTCAAAGTGAAAAGGGATAATCTATCAAGAAGAAAGAACAATTATAACATTTATGCACCTAACTAGAATGCCTCAAAATATATGAGGCAAACACTGGAAAAACTAAGTGGAGAAATAAATGCCTTTACAATGATAGTGAGGGACTTTAATATACCATTATCACCATTAGACAGAACATCTTGACAGAGAATCAATAAAAAACAAGACTTTGAATAATACATTAGAGGATCTGGACCTAATAGACATACAGAACATTACACCCAAATACAGCAGAATATACATTCTTCTCAAGTGCACATGGATCATTCTCCAGGAGAGACCACATGCTAGGCCACAGAACAACTCTCAATGAATTCAGAAAGATTGAAATTATACAAAATAATTTCTCTGACTACAATGGAATGAACCTGGAAATCGGTAAGGGACAGAGAACCAGATGAGACACAAAGATATGGAAGTTGAACAAGACACTCTTGGACAAACAGTGGGTCAAGGAGGAAATTGCAAAAAAAGTCGGTAACTACCTTGAAATGAATGAAACTGACAACACAATATATCAAAACCTATGGGATGTAGCAAAAGCTGTACTGAGAGGAAAATTCATAGCCATAAATGCCTGTGTTAAAAAAGAAGAAAGCTAAAGTCAAAGACCAAACTGCACACCTGGAGAAATTAGAAAAAGAACAACAAACTAACTCCAAAAGAAGTAGAAAGAAGGAAATAACAAAGGTTAGAGCAGAACTAAATGAAACTGAAAATAAGAAAACTCTAGAAAAAATAAACAAAACCAAAAACTGACTCTTCAAGAAGATCAATAAAATTGACAAACCCTTAGCTAGACTAACAAAGGAAAAAAGAAAGAAGATGTAAATACATAAAATGAGAAACAAGGAAGGAGATATCCCCACTGATTCCACAGAAATAAAGAATATCAAAAGAGGATACTTTGAAAAATTATATACCAACAAGATGGATAATTTAGAGGAAATGGACAAATTCCTAGAAACACACAAGAAGTTTACATTGACAAAAGAAGAAATTTATGAACTCAACAGACCAAGCACAAGTAATGAGATAGAATTAGTCATCAAAAACCTCCCAACTAAGAAGAGCCCAGGACCAGATGGCTTCACAGTGGATTCTACAAAACATTCTGGAAAGAACTAACACTTAAACTCTTTGAAAAAACAATAGAAGAAGAGGGACCATTGCCTAACTCATTCTATGGTGCTAACATCACCCTAATACCAAAGCCAAACAAGGAAACCACAAGAAAGGAAAACTATAGACCAATCTCTCTATTGAACCTAGATGCTAAAATCCTCAACAAAATACTTGCTAATTGAATTCAACAACACATCAAATGAATTATACACCGTGACCAAGTGAGTTTCATCCCTGGTATACAAGGATGGTTCAACATTAGAAAATCAATCAGAATCTCTTTAGGTGGGATCATGATATCAACATTTTTAAAGCTCCCCTAGGTGACTCTAATGTGCAGCCGAAGTTGAGAACTGCTGGTTTAAAGGCTTTCCTCAGATGTGTGGGAATCCTTGGCTCTCCATTCATATTTAAGAATGAGGTATTAAAAGATCACTAACTGTTCTTTTGCATTTCAACTGTTGAGCTTTACTGTAAGTGGGGAGCTGGGTTTTTTGTTGTTGTTGTTGTTGTTGTTGGTTGAAGGATCCTCAAAAGTCAATATCCAAAGGTTTTCTTTCTAGGAATCATCAGTTTCTCAAGAGAAAGCTCCTCCAGGCTCCTGCCTGGGCACTATATACGATTAGATACATGTATTCTGTGAGCAGGGTGGGGGAATGAAACCAGGGTTCCTACCAATCAAGATGCAAACTTTCACTTCATGTACCTGTATTTTACTCAGTACCCTCATCCTTTGCCAACCAATGTTGTCACTCTTGTTCAATTTTTCCAGAGTCTAAACCTGTCCTCTGAAGTCTATAGGGTCTGGCCATGGCTTCTGGCATAACTCAGTTTCTACATACATCACATGACTATCTTCTATGTCCAAATTTCCTCTCCTTACAAAGATGGAGTCATATGGCTTAAGGCCCACCCTAATCCTCCTGGGCTTCATTTTAACTAAGATCCTATTTCCAAATAGGATCATGTTCACGAGATTGGGAGTTAGGACTTGAGCATATGTATCCATTTTGGGGACATAATTCCATCCCATAACAAGGAGGTAAAGGGGAGAAGTGGTTGCCTGGCTCTTCTGGATTGGGCAGTGGATCTGGGAATCCAAATGCTCTGTATATTAAACTTCCACTGTTTCTCCTGATTTCTGCTCTTATGCGGTACCAGGGTCTGCAACACTGAATTTTTCTGGAGTTTTGTGGGGTGGATCAGCTCACTTCTTAGTATCATTCTCTCAAGGGCCCGGCTAGATAGCTCAGTGGATAAAGAGCTCGCTGGGAAACCACATGGGAGGCCCTGGGTTCGGTTCCCGGGGACCTCTCCTAGCGGGCAGACCGCCTTGAGAATGGCAAGCCGCCATGGGCGGGCCGGAGCCGCCGTGGGCAGGGCAAAAAGCTGCCACGGACAGGCAAAAGCCGCCACGGGCAGGG
>PVKH010029555.1:0-12641 GCA_004027955.1 Chaetophractus vellerosus | reverse complement strand
GCAGAGTTCCTACTCTTTCTCCTCCACCAAGAAAAAGGAGAGGCAGGACAGTCAGCTGTGAATAAGGCATAAAGATAAATTCAGTAAGCAGCAGAAAGTTCATTTGCAGCGTGTGGCTTCTGTGAATGCAGACACTGCTGGTGTTCTCACTAGCAGTTAATGTTGGCTTTACAATCCAATGCTTGGATGAGGCCATTTCTACAGAGCCAGCAAATCCCAGTGGTTTTGAATGTATAGCGTGGAATTAAAAAGCCAGGGCTTCACATCCTGACTTTTACTAGCTGCTTGTCCCTTGTCAAATCACCTAATGTCCCCAGGCCTCGGTGTCCTCACCTCTAAAATGTGGATAATAATCTCATCTACCATATCAGATTGTTGTGAGAAGTAAATTGAATAATGTGGTAAAGTATTGACCATAGCCCCTGGCACATACTAAGTACTGAGCTGTTACTATTAGTGTTGTTGATTTTTTAAAAAGTGAGCAAAAGGAAGAAGAGAGAGGCCCTGATTGACACTTAGCTATTTAAAAGGCACAGAAACAATAAACTGGAGGCCTGCAAATGAAATTTTTCTGACCTCACTGGTGATTCATGGCTGACATATA
Source organism: Chaetophractus vellerosus (assembly GCA_004027955.1). Taxonomy (NCBI): domain Eukaryota; kingdom Metazoa; phylum Chordata; class Mammalia; order Cingulata; family Chlamyphoridae; genus Chaetophractus; species Chaetophractus vellerosus. The sequence continues at coordinate 12,037 of PVKH010029555.1, read as the reverse complement.
CTTCCCCAGTGGAACAGGACGGAAAAGCCTAACTAAAAATCAAGGGATGGTCATCCAATAGACCATCACGGGGTGTTAAGAATACACTGTTTTTACTGGGAAGGGGAACAGGCCTAATGTAGGGGAGAGTTTGGGAGGGGTAGGCTCACAGCTGAGGTCTGAGCGGTAAAGAACCCGGGACCCACCAATGAATGGGTCTGTCAGGAACGTGCCGTCAGGACGCTCGTTGCGGTGTTCTGCCGGGATTGCAGGCCTTTTCCTAAGGGAATGGCATTACGTGGGGGTGGAAGTGCTGGAGGGAGGGGAAAATCCTCAGCTGTTGCCATGGGGATGACCTTAAGAGCTTGGCCGAGGTTCCCATGGAAACCGGCCTCCAGCTGCAGCATTAATTGTCCAAGTCACTATCTTTCTTCAATGTTGGTTCCCAAAGTGAGAGGTAGCACAGGGTTAGCGAAAGGGGAGATGCACATACAACCCCACATTCACCACCTTCCCAGGTCACGTAAAAAGCCACCTCCATGGGGCAAGGTTTTCTTTATTCCATTTCTTTCTTCTTTGAATTCTCATGGTCCTTTGTAGGGCTTTTATGGCCATCATGACTCCTGCCCTGACATGAGACAATAAGATTTACAACCATCCCAAATGGTTGCTTCATCCTAACAAGAACACAGCACCAACCCAGGCTTTGGCACATGCTTCAGCTCAAAGACCCAGCCAAGCAACTTCATGTGCTATGAGGGAAGCCGTGGTGGCCCCCTTCCTGCAAGTGGCAGGCATTCTTTTCCCACTGCCTTTTGTTGTTCCTCTACTAAGGTACCTTCATGATCCCCAAAGGTCCATTGACTCAAACCATACTCTTCCCCTTGTCATTTCTTTTCTAACTTTTCCCTGAAAATGCCTCAACCTAAGACCTCCACAAAAATCATCAGTGTTTTCTCACTTTCCTTTCACACCTTCCTTATTTCCACCAACATTCTATTGTCTATTCTTTAGACATTTCTGGGCTGCCTTCTCTCTTTCTGTTTGAATATAATCACTTTTCAAGTCCCACATCCTTCTTGAGGGCTAGACAAACTCACCATTAGCTTTTTGCCTGAATCATACAATTTAGACTCTTTGATTCTATGCTGTCTCTTATATTGTCTCTCACTGTCTAATTGTCTTTTCTACTTTGCTAAATGTTAATATTGTTTGGGGAAGGGATCAAATCTTTTACTTCTCAGAGATCCCCTAAGTACTTAAAACAAAGCTGGGCATTCAGTGTCTTCTCAAAGCAGCCTGATTGGCTGAATATTTTAGAGTAATTGTGCATGGTATAGTAATTGTGAGTAATAAAAAGATGTAAACCTCCCACTATGACACAGATAACCACTCTGTACGGCAGGCTATGCTAGGGGCCATAAAAGAGGCAGAAACAAAGTGCTGCTGAGGAGGGTAAGAATAGTTAAAAAACAAAAAAAGGGGAGTTCACCAGTTAGAGGGAAAAAGAAGTGAAATCTTGGCAAAGGGATTTTTTCATAAAGGTTTTGGAGAAGAGGTAGATTTTAAAGGTGAAGAGTGGAAGGGGTGACTCTAGGGAACAGTTTGGCTGAAATGAAGGTGCATGAGAGGGAGTAATGGGACAAGCGATAAGAAAGTTAGGTTGAGTACAGGGTGCATCTAATACTGGGGATAAATTTATTCTTAGGGAGCCACAGAAGACTTTTGAGTAGGGACATGACAACTCAACACTCAGCCTTGTGAAAAGTAATATGGAAGGCTATATTGTCACCTGTACTGGATAATGATCAACTAAAACAACACTAAGTGAAATGGGGCTGAGGAAACTGGAACCAGGAAGCTGAATGAAGAGTGTCTTAAGACACTGGATTTTGGACTCGATTTTCAGCAGCAGAAAACTCAATTATGTCATCTGATAGGTCAGAGCCAGCCAACTTCCAAATGATTTCCTATCCAACCTTCTGTCTCTGCCTTCAATTTCCCCCATCCTGTAGTGAACTTACTCCATAGACCAGCTCCCCCACCATGCCATTCCAAGCCTTGGTGTCAGGGTCTCGGGCTCCATATTTTCCATCACTGACAATCTCCAGACGGTAGGAGTAGCCCACATGCTTGGCAATCTCTGCCGCCAGCTCCACGCAGTAGCCCTCGTAGCGGTCATTGCCCTCAAACTGATTGGCATTCTTCTTGAGCATCACATAAGGATCTTCCTGGTAGAGAAATGGGAGAGACAGAGGATGTGGGTTAGGGATCACCCATGGGTAGAGAGGACTGTGGCATGCAGAGGTGGATGTCACCAACATTGATGAACATTGGGAAATATCTCTAGTCCCTAAATCTACTTCCTGAATTTCTGCCTCCTCTTCTCCCACCCCAAAAACCCACTCACCCCTGCCATGACAAACTTCTTGGGTCAAGGAAGCAAAGGACTTGTTAAAATAAGAATGTTTCAAGATGGAGATATGATGCACAACTTTTCAAACTATGTTCCAGAAGCCCTTTTTATGGCAGTACCTTCTGGAAGCACTATGATGGAGAAGTAGACACCAAATGGTCTCTAGATTTCTCATTATCAATCACTGAAAATCATGGCAGCTTTGCTCATACCCACTTTATGTGCTGGAATTCAGGTGACTTACTTTGAAATAGCTTCTGCTGAGGGAGGGAGGAGAACGAAAACTAACCAAGTCAGTCCCACTCTTATGTTTTATGTATGGGGAACTGTAGCTCAAAAGAGGGTAAGTGTCTTACCCAAGGACACAAAGTGAGATAGTAGCAGAGCCCAGGTGAAAACTCAGTACCTCTGACTCCCGTAATATTTTTTTCCCATACCCTCTTGTCATCTGGGTCCCAGTTTGGGAGAGAAAAATGGCCATTTTTCACTCCTGGTGGAAAGAGCTTGTGCTGGTCTCATGAGAATCTCAGGTAACCCCGATGAAGGAATGAGGACTCACCAGGATTGTGGTGACGATATACGTTCTATTCTGAACACTCGAGTTGTCCCCGCCAGCTTGAGCATCGGTGGCTGCAGGGACAAACTTATCATCTTCATTCCAGTAACCGATCTGTTAATGAGAAGAAGGTGGAGATATAAGATGAGCCAGGTTCTCCAGGCTGGCCTGCTTTTGGCCACCCAGTCAGCTCCAGGGATAGGTAAGCAAGAAGCACAGCCTGGAGCCATGCAGTATTGGACTCACCAGGCTCTAGGTTATTGGCTGTAAATGGTAAGATGCTCACCATGTTCCCTCAGCCTCCCTCAGTGAAAATTCTCACCATGGTGGACTAAACCTGGGAGGTGGCCCCTCTGAAGGGTGAGGGTTCAGCTGTTCAATTGTACAACTGCTTTTGTATACTGAACTGCAGGGCTGCGGGGATTTAATTCCCTGCAGTTGTTCACAGGGCCTCTCTCTCTCTCCCCCATACCTGTTAATCCTTCTGTTCATGGAGCTTATTATGAACTGTAGTTGGAACCAAATGATTTAAACATTCCATTCCATTTATTTTCTTTTTAGGTTAACCTTATTTTTTTTCCATCTAGATTTAACTCCTAGATCATAGTTATTTTATTTGTTATTTCTTTATCTGCTTTCCAAGTATGAACTATGTTAATAGTGAGCACACAATAGTGCCTAAAAATACTGCTTGATAACATTATTTTTTTAAAAAATCAGTAGGTTATTTATTTTACCTCCCCTTCCAATTTCTTTCAGAAAACATTTATTGAAGCCCTATTGTGTGCAAGGCTCTGAGCTAAAACATTGGTGTTGTGTGTGGCAGGACTGAGAGATACAAGGCAGTGTAAAAGATCTCCCTTGCTCTGAGAATTCCTCTGATCTACTTGGGAAGACAATACACACAAATACATGTGGCCTGGCCAGTGTCGAGTGGTTCAGGTAGCCTGGGCCTAAGGAGTCCAAAGATGCAAGAACCAAGTACGGGGTCGGATGCTGGAACAAGGCAGTGAGAGGAGGCAGAGCTGAAGAGACGTGGGTTGCCAGGGATGGTTAGGTTGGGCCTTGGCCTGAAAGAATACGAACCAGGAGTGAAGGCAGGAATTGGTCTAGCTATGTAAGTTCAGTGGATCCTGGGTGAAAGATATGGTTAGTCTAAATGGGCAGTGGGTGCTTGGGTCTAGGTAGCAGAAGACTTTGAAGGCCAGGCTAAGCAAGTGTAACCTTTATCCTAAAGGCAACAGTAAGTCAGGAAAGAAAAAATATATATGTAATTAAATATATATTCACATCTGTATCTGTACCTATTTATCTTTAGATAGTAGTGTTTTGCTTTTTGATCATGCTGCTGGCTAGAGATGTAAAGGAACAAAGGATGGACAACTGGAACTGCATAAGTAGAGAAAATTCAGCCCAGGCTGACACTAAACAGGGTGCGTACCAGATGGTCATCTCAAACGTCACCTTTATTATGATGCCTTTCGTCCTTCCTTCACTTGGGAATAAACAGTTCTTTCTGTGATTCTCATAACCATTAATGACAGCAACAATAATCAGTGCTAACACTGCTTATGTTCTTGCTTTGTCAGTGGCGCTGAACTAAGTGTTTTTGCTGTTTTCATGCCATTTCTTCTGGCTTAGGAGAGTTTGTTAACTTGCCCAAGATGACGCAGCTAGAGAGCGTTTGAGCTTGGTCACAAATCCCGGCCATCTGTCTCCAGAGGCTGCTTTTAACCCCTAGGCTGCTCTTGCTAAGAGAGGGACTCTGGGCTGGGAATCATCTTAGTTAACCTTCATTAAATGTATACTGTATTCCAGGCTCTCTTCTAAGTTCTTTTCATGTCTTAACTTGTGTAAGCCTCACAAAATCTATGAAGAGGGTAGTTAATTATCATCCCATTTTACATATGAATAAACTGTGAAGTAAAGAAGTTCAGTAACTTAACAAAAGTCACAGAAAAACCATGGAGATGGGATCTGAGTCCAGGAAGATTGACTCTGGTCTTTGGCTCACTGCCAGCCCATGCTTGGGGGCCTCGCGTCTACTCCTTGGAGCTCTGTGCTGAGCTGTTTGCATGCCCACCTCTCTCTCTCCATGATGCTGTGGGCTTCTCAGGCATGAGTTCTGAACTACCCGTTCTAGGATCCCTGTCTTAGCCCAGCACATATGCTCCAGAGAAGAAGTTCAGGATGTGTTTGTAGAGAGAAATAAAACAAAATATTGCTATGGCCAGTAAAGAAAGAGCAATGCCAAAACCTAGTGTGCACCTTGTACAAGCTGGTAGACTGAGAAATCTGTTTCCAGTTTGTTGACAGAAAGTTGGCAAAGAGTTTTGAAATGACATTGCACTTTTGAGATGAGAAGGGATTTCCCTTTATTTGGGAAATGGTTTGGATTATTACAGAGCACTTTGATTCTCTGTTGAGGATATGCAGGGACTTTGATTCCGACTGAAAGTGAATCAGAGCTAGTAGTTTGGTAAAGATGGAGCTCACTGTTCAGGAGAGAATTTAAATAATCCTGACAGGGAGAGGTCTTGCTGGGGGCCTGTTAAAATTTTTGATCTCCAGGTTTCCATCTACCTCTAAAGATTCTTTGAATGTAGGAAATGAGTCTAGATGATAGATCAGATTTTTTTAGTGGATGAAGTCTAAAAAGGAGGCAGTCATGGAACCAAAATTCAATTGATCTACCTTGCAGTCATCACATTAAATTTATACATTTGTATCTCTAAGTTGTCTCTGAAGCCACAGCCTCTGACCTCCGAAAATGGGATCCATTATAATCAGTTTTTAAAAAGTAAGTTGCATATTGTAGCAAAGGCAGCTAAGTGACCACCAAAGATTCTTATTCATCTTCCATAGTGCAGAGGTATTGGTGGGAAGTGGCTGCCCAGTCAGGGACTATATTTCTCAACTCCCCTTGTGTCTAGGTGGGGCTAGGTGATCAGGTTTTATCTAATGGAATGTAGCAGAAATGATGTACATCTCTTCTAGGCTGGATCCCTCAAAACCTCCAGCACCATTTACCCTTTCTTTCTCCCCCATCTGTTAGCTGATTGTTGACAGCCAAAAGGGCCCAAGAAGAGGTTCGTGCTCCAATAAGCCTGACTCTCAGTCAGAGCCCTTGGACCCCCCAAAAGTCACTGGGTAAACAAGAAATACATGTCCATTGTGTTAAAAAGCTGAGATTTCAGAGTTTAACTCTTATAGTACTTAGGGTTTCCTTAACTAACACACTTAAAGATTTGAACTTAATAAATGTACGTGACTTAGTTTCTGAGTTCTGCTGGAGATGTTCTTTCATGAAATTTGCCTGCATTATTTTCCTTCTTGCTGTTAAGGTCGCTGGAAATAAAAGTCAGAATAGTATGCTCCCTGATTTCCCAGCAACATTTGCTAAATTGCCCATTCATTTAATAAACAACCATTTGTGTGCATGTGTTTACTATGTTTCAGTATATTGTAGGCACTGAGGATATAATAAAACAAATATGGTCCCTGCTACTGGAGACTAGACATTGTAGTGGCAAGGAGATGGAAAGGAGGGGAGAAAGAGAATACATATCCATATCAGGGCTGGCAAACTTTTTCTGTAAAGGGACAGATAGGAAATATTTTAGGTTTGATGGGCCATTTTGTCTCTGTCACAACTACCCACCTTTGCTGCTATAGTGCAAAAGTAGCCACAGACAATATGTAAACAAATGAGCATGGCTGTGTTCAAATAAAATTTTATGTATAGACACTGAAATTTGATTTTCATATACTTTTTCACATGTATATTTCATGGAATAGTTCATGAAATAGTCTTCTTTTGATTTTTTTAGTCATTTGAAAATGTGAAAACCATTCTTGGCTCACCGGCCATGATAAAACAGACGATAGGCTGAATTTGGCTTGTGAGCTGTAGTTTGCCAACCCCTGATCGAGACCAATAAACCAACAAGAAAATATTGAAAGGGAAAAGCACTTTGAAAAAAAAAAACAACAACAGGATAATGTGACTGTGCTGGTCAGGGAAGGCCTGAAGCAGCTTGCCTTGAGCTGAGACCTGAATGACAAGGAGAAGTGCAGCCCATGAACACAGCATATAGACGATGCCAAGCAAAGGATCAGCAAGAGCAAATGCCCTGAGGAAAGACTGAACTTGTGCTCAGGGAGCAGGAAGATGCCCATGTGGTAGCAGGGGAATGAGCAAGAGAAGGAGGAGTGAGGGGCTAATGTCAGAGGGAAGCAGCATCTACGGTGTTAAAGGCCAAGGTAAGGGATTACATTTTGTTATACCTGCAGTGAGAAGCCAGTGAAAAGTTCTAAGCAGAGGAGCAATATAACCTGATGTATATTTGAAAATTGTCCCAGCTCTTGAGGTAGAAAAATGGCTTCAAACAGGGTCAAGAACATAAACAGCAGGACTAGTTACTGGTAAGACGACTACTGAATGGGTCCAGGCATGCAGAGAAGGTGGGCTTGGGCTCTGGGGTCAGCAGTGGAAATGGAGAGAAGTGGCTGGATTGAGGTTATATTTTAGAGCTATAACATGACTCAGTTTATCCCCAATTGGGTGGCAAATATTTAAAGAAGAACTTCCAAAGAACATATGGAATGGAGGACCAAGAATCCTTTGGGATTTTAGAAGATAACTTTTGGTATCAGAAGGACTTCATGTCACTTTAGTCTTCTTTCCTTCTCAGTCTTCCTTTTTCAGTTATACACGGGGTCAGAACTGGGGATAACTAATTCTGGGCAGGAGGCTAAAATTAGGTTGAAATGAGAAGTAGATACCTCCAATTAGGTCGAAAAATAGTTACCTGACCAATGGTGATAGGCAAAGACAATTAAATCACTGTGCTGGACATAAAGGACATATAGTCAGAAAACTACAAAACATTGCTAACAGAAACCAAAAAGACTTAAATAAAAGGAAGCGTATTCTATATTCATGGACTGAAAGACCAAATATCATTAAGAAGACAATTCGACCCAAACTTATTTATGGGCTCAGCATAATCCCATTAAAAATTCCGTCCTTTTTTTCCACAGAAATGAAAAAGCCAACTATCAAATTTATTTGGAAAGGTAAGAGACCTGGAATAGCTGAACATGCCTTAAAAAGAACAAAGTTAGATGACTCTCACTTCCACTTTAAATCATATTACTTAGCTACAGTGGTAAAACAAACAAACAAACAAAAACCCCCAAACAACAACAAAAAAACCCCAGCATGGCATTAGCATAAAGAGAGACAGAATGATCAATGGAAGCGAATCGAGGACTCAGAAATAGACTCACATCTACAGCCAGGTGATTTTTGACAAGGCTGTCAAGCCTACCCAGCTGGGCCAGAACAGTCTATTCAACAAATGGTGCTGGGAGAAGTAGATATCCATATCCAAAAGAAAGAGGACCCTATTTCACATCTTATACAAAAATTAACTCAAAATGGATCAAGGACCTAAATATAAAAGTGACAACCATAAAAATTCTAGAAGAAAATGTAGGAAAACATCTTCAAGATCTTGTGGTGGGCAGTAATTTCTTAAACCTTATACCCAAAGCACAAGCAATAAAAGAATAAAATAGATAAATGGGACCGCCTCAAAATTGAACACTTTTATTCTCCAAAAGACTTTGTCAAGAAGGTAAAAAGGCAACCGACTCATTAGGAGAAAACATTTGGAAACCAAATATCTGATAAGGGTTTGATATCCATGTTATATATAAAGGGATCATACAACTCACTGATAAAAAGACAAGCAACCTAATTAAAAACGGACAAAAGACTTGACTAGACATTTCTCCAAAGTGGAAATACAAATAGCCAAAAAGCACATAAAAATGCTCAACATCACTGGCTATTAGGGAAATGCAGATCAAAGCCACAATGAGATGCCATTTCAAACCTTATAGAATGGCCATTATTTAAAAAAAAACAAAACAGAAAATTACAAGTGCTGGAAAGGATGTGGAGAAACAGGAACACTTCTTCACTGTTGGTGGGAATGTAGAGTGGTGCAGACTCTGTGGAAGACAGTTTGGCAGTACCTCAAGAAGCTGAATATAGAACTGCCATATGATCCAGCAATCCCGTTACTAGGAATATATTCAGAAGAACTGAAAGCAAAGATGCAAACTGACATTTGCACCCCGATATTCATAGCAGCATTATTCACAGTTGCTAAAATATGGAACCAGCCCAAGTGTCTATCAACCAATGAATGGATAAACAAAATATGGTATATACACACAATGGAATACTATTTAACTGCAAGAAGAAATGAAATTGGTATGCATATGACAGGATGAACCTAGAGGATATTATGTTGAGTGAAAAAAGCCAGGCACAAAAGGGCAAAATTCGTCTCACTAATATGAACTAAATATGATGAGTAAACTAATGGAGATAAACTCTAGAGTATAGGTTACTAGGAGATAGAATGTGCGTTGAGAAGGGGAGCTGATGTTTAACGTTTGTAGCATTATTAATAAGGTTAACTGTAAAAGTGTGGAAATGAATAGAGTTGATAGTAACATTAGAGTGAGTATCACTAACACTGCTGATTTATAAATGTGTTTGTGGCTGAAAGTGGCAGTCTGTGGACATAAATGTCAATTGAAAGGAAACTATAAAATAATCTAGGGAATGTATGACATAGTGATTTGGGTGGTAGGTGAAGGCTGTGGCTAATGGTATAAATATAAGAATGCTCTTCTTTTACAAAGCTCTAAAAATATGGTAATACACGGGAAAATAACAACTAATGTAACTTACAGACAATAGTTAACAGTAATATTGTAATATTTTGCAGCAATGGCAAGAAGGTAATATTTCAATTCTAAGGGACAATAATAGGGTGGTGTAAGGGGGTACGGGATTTTTCCCCTTGGAGTAATGAAAATGCTCTAAAATTGACAAATGATGACAGCACAATTCTGTGGAGAAAATGAGAGCCACTTAGTGTACACTTGTGGGACTGTATAACACAGGGAATCCAGTGGTGGAAGGTGTTAATAATCAGGTGGGTTGGGGGGAAAATACACCAAATATAAGATATGGGCTATAGTTAGTAGTAATAATTTGACAATGCTCTTTCATAGTTTGTAACAAACATATCAGAACAATGCAAGGTGTTGTTGGTGGGTAGATGTATGAGAAACTTATGTGATGGTATGTGTGTTTGTTTTGTCAATTCACAGCTTTTACAATATACTTATTAAGTATGTTCGTGAATGAATATTTAAATAAAATTTTATTTTAAAAAAGTCACTGTGCTGGTCCCTTGAAGAAAGATGTAAGAATTTTCCCAATACTTCTTTCTTGGACAGCCATTTATTAAAATTTAATGAAGTATTTTATTTAGAAAGGGATTCTGGATCAGTATCCCCTGGTGAAGCAGTTTCTCTCATTGGGATTTCCTGAGGATTCAGCTTTGCTAGAACCATTTTCAATCCTGGCACCTGAAGCTCCTAAACTTTGTAACAGCCAGTGGATGGCTGCCTAGAGCACACATTTCAGTGGGATGCCAGCTTGCATCCAGATACCTAGAACACACGTTGGCACACCAGTGGGCAGGATATAGGCCTAAAGATTGGGAGAATTTCCCTGCGGCCCCAAATCATGAAGACGATGCTCCTCTCTATTACACACATCAGGCAAGGCCATGTAGTGCTCACCGAAACCAGCACTACTGGGTCGCCCTTGAATCTGAGAAATTACCTTTCAGGGGGCTGACTGAGTAAAAGGCCTGAAGCCACAGATGTGAAGGGATTGATTTTCTGAAAGTCAGATCCCCTATAAACAAAGGATGCTTAAGCCCACGTTCTAAGAAAGGATTTAGTTATTGGAAAGTAAGTTTAAAGACAGCCCTGGGATCTGAAAAATAAACCACAACCATTTGCTTGTAGATTTTAAGGTTTGTCTGTTATTTCTCCTGGCTGACTTATCCACTCCATGGTCTTGCACGGCCTGAATCACCAGAACTCAAGGCCGACATAAAGTCCCAGTGGCCTACAGAAGGGAGTTTGAACAAACAAACAACAGAGAACATGGACTGAACCCCATCATGCTGCAGGTGTTACATTTCTGAATCCCTCTGCACAGGCCATGGTGGTCACAGGCCTTGGTTCATTTAATTCTGACAGCAACGCTATGAGCTACAGTGGTATTATCTCCCTTTCGGAGATGATGTAACAGAGGTCCAGGAAAGCTAACTAACTGTTGGAGGTCACTTATCTAGTACGGAATGAAGCAGACAATTAAATCTTGGTCTGTTTGCTTTTGAAGTCAGAGCCTTCAAACATAATGCCAGTGCTTCTTGACCACTTATAGGACAGTGGACCCCTAGGTTGGGGGAAGCTTTTAAAATGTACAGATACTTGGGCCTCATTGCTGCTCTCCAGAGGCAGACTGTCCAGTGGCTAGGACTCAGGAATCTGCATTTTTAATGAGGCCTCCAAATAATTCATCCATTCACTGAAGTTTGAGGACCACTAATCCTACAGAGGAGAAGTTCTTGATGAAGAGCAAGTCTTGCGGTGATGAGGCTACCAATGGTTTCTCAGTAAGTTTTAGGGTCTACTCAAAGGATTGGGGACCCTGCTTCTTGGAGTAATGTTTGTGGAAGTTCACACCAAAAAATTCTTTTCCCCACCTCCAAGTGGAAGCCAAGGTCCAGCCAGGCACAGGGACAATGTGGTTGGGGTAGGGAGGCTGGTTAAAAAGCTATAACATAGCAATGATATTCACAGTATCAGAACTGAGAGGAATTAGGGATTGTGCAGTCCAGCCCCTCTCACTTATTTTATAGATGGACAACAAGGACTTGGAGAGGCTAAGAGACATGCACAAGGTCACACAGCTAGGTAGTGGCAGAGGCAAGAAGTTTTCCAGCATTTGTTTTTACTTGTTGCATGTATGTGTCTAATATATCCAGTCTAACATTAATGTGTAGAAAATGATCTAGCTTTTTTTTTTTTAAAGCCCTTTGTGGTTTTTTTTGTTTTTTTATTTTTATTTTTTAAAGATTTATTATTTATTTTATTACATATTTCCCTTCCCCCAGTTGCGGCGACGTGCCGAGACTTGG
>PVKH010029554.1:0-12640 GCA_004027955.1 Chaetophractus vellerosus | reverse complement strand
TGAGATTCAGGGCTCAACTAGCATATGAACAAAGTGAAGATTTAAGTCTCTGGGGGCATATATTTAACAGGTATTGTAGGTTCAAATAAAAGGGATAGAAGAATCTTGTGTAGGGAAGTTACATATGAGTCTATCTCTGTTATATTGGGGAAATAGGTTATCATATGTTCCAAGGTAAGGCCCACCTATGGCGTGCTGATTTCTTGGAATTGTTTTCCCTGTCTATAGTGTCTGAATGTCCCTAGAGCCCTTAGGAGCACCCCTGTTTCAGTTTTGTTTACTGTGGAAGTTAGTGAGAACTCCCTGGGATGTGCATAAGCATAACCTCTGACATGCCCTCCCGAATTACTTTGAAATCTTTTAGCCATAAAAACTATTTTGTATTTAATGTTCCTCCTTTTGGTCAAGATCTTTTTCCAAATGCATCATTGGTTGGTGTTTTGTATTAATCCCTCGGTGCCTGGGACTTTATTTGCTGAGTTTGGCTTAGAGGCCATATTTGAGCAATAAGGAGGCTTTCAGGAGGCTCTTGGGCAATAGATATTATTAAGCCAAGTTTCAATATTTCAAGAATAAAGTTTATAAGTACAAACATTAATACCACAGGCGTGGCATATTGGTCTATTTTCCTTTTATTAGGCACTGATTATGTACTCTGGAGATTCTTGCCACAGTATTTGAGAATGTAGTAGGACTCTCCAGGATGGATGTTTAATATTTTGTTGGTTATTGTGTGGGTCTCTACCCACTGAGATAACACCCTATGACCACATGAACACATTCATGTTCCATAGAGGCATGCCCTAGGTGTACTCTTCCCCACAAATCACCTTATTACTGACACCCTGCACCAGTGACCCTCCCCTGCCATAGATACCAAAAACACCCCTACAATTGTATTCTCAAACACAGTCCCCATCTTCCCCAGGGTTCACCTGTTCCTTTCACTTGCCCTCCCCTCAGTTGCATAAATGGCCCAACCCTTCCCCCAATCCCTGCTCACATTCACACTCCTGTACACACCACTGCATGTCCATCACTCCCATTCACTGCCAACCCCCCACCATCCAACTTATCATAGATTGTCCAGATTGAGCATAGGTTTACCAATCTCTGCTCCCTTTCTATCTCCTGATAACCATATCTTATAGACTCTACCTCCATTTCTCTGCTTAATGTCCTTAAGTTCATATAAATGAGATCATACAGTATCTGTACTTTAGTGACTAGCTTACTACACCCAAGGTCTTCGAGGTTCATCCATGTTGTTGCATGTGTCAATACTTCATTCCTTCTTACAGCTGAGTAAAAGTCCATATGTTTATACCACATTTTGTTTATCTATTCATCCATTGATGGACACTTGGGTTGTTTCTAACTTTTGGCAATTGTGACTAATGCGGTGATGAACACTGGTGTGCATAAATCTGTACGCATCCCTGCTGTCAGTTCTTCTGGGTATATTCCTAGTAGTGAGATTGCCGAATCATATGGCAATTCTATACTTAGCTTCCTGAGGAACTGCCAAAATGTCCTCCACAGTGGCTGCATCATTCTACATTCCCACCAGCAGTGGATCCTATTCTTCCACCTACTCTACAACACTTGTATTTTTCCGTTTTTTTTTTAATAGCAGCCAGTATAGTAGGTGTAAGATGGTATCTCATTGTAGTTTTGATTTGCATTTTCCTAATAGCTAGTGATGTTGAGCACTTTTTCTTGTGCTTTTTAACCATTTGTATTTCCTCTTTGAAAAGTGTCTATTCAACTGTCTTGCCCATTTTTAAATGGATTGTTTGTCTTTTTATTATTGAGATGTAAGAATCTTTATATATGCTGGATATTAGACTTTTATTGGCTAAGTATTACCAAATATTTTCTCCCACTGATTAGGCTGCCTTTTCACTTTCATGACAAACTCTTTTGAAGCACATACATTTTTTATTTTATCTGTGGTTGTTCATGCTTTGGGTATAAAGTTTACTAAATCATTTCCTACTTCAAGATCTCATAGATGCTTCCTACATTATCCTCTAGGAGTTTTATTGTCTTGATTATTATATTTAGGTCTTTGGTCCATCTTGAGTTAATTTTTGTATAAGGTATGAGATGGCGATCCTCTTTCATTCTTTTGGATATGGATATTCAGTTCTCACAGCACCATTTGTTAGACTATTCTGTCCCAGTTGAGTGGGCTTGGTGGTCTTGTTGAATATAAGTTGGCCACATATGTGGGTGTCTGTATCTGAACTCTCAGTTCAGATCCCTTGGTCAATATGTCTATCCTTGTGCAAATACTGTGCAGTTTTGACCACTGTAGCTTTGTAGTATTCTTTAAAGTCAGGCAATATGATTCCTCCAATTTCATTGTTTTTTTTTTTCAAGATGTTTTTGCCCATTTGGAGCCACTTACCCTCCCAAATAAATTTGGTAATTGACTTTAATTAAGAGTTCTGTAAAAAATGCCATTGGAACGTTTATTGGGATTGGCATTGAATCTCTAAACCAATTTGGGTAGGATAGAATCTTAGTGATATTAAGTCTCCCAATCCATGAACATATAATATTCTTCCCTTTATTTAGGTCTGCTTTTATTTCCTTTAGCAAAGCCATGAAGTTTTTGGTGTATAAGTTCTTTAGATCCTTAGTTAATTTTATTCCAAGACATTTGATTCTTTTGATTGCTATTTTAAATGGATTTTTTTATTGATTTCCTTCTCAGATTGCTCATTAATAGTGTACAGAAATGCTACTGATTTTTGCATGTTGATTTTGTATACTGCCACTTTACAGAACTCTTTTATCAGCTCTAGAAGCTTTCTAGAGTTTTTACACATAAGATTATGTCATCCACAAAGAGAGTTTTACTTCTTCCTTTCCAATTTGGATGTCTTTTTCCTTTTCTTACCTAAGGGCTTGAGCAAAGACTTCTAATACAATGTTAAAAGAGTGGTGACAGTGAGCCTCCTTGTCTTATTCCATATTTTAGAGGGAAAGACTTTAGCATTTCACTATTGACTAGGATGTTAGCTGTGGGATTTTCATATATGCCTTTTATAATGTTGAGGAAGTTTCCTAATTCCTACCTTTTGAAGTGTTTGTTTATCAAGAGAGATGCTGTATTTTGTTGAATGCATTTTCTGCATCTATGCAGATGATCATGTGATGTTTTTTCTTCAATATGTTAATGTGATGTGTTACATTGTTTGATTTTCTTATGTTGAACCATCTTTGTATACTTGGGATAAAACCAACTTGACCATGGTATATAATTTGTTTGATGTGTTGTTTGATTTGATTAGCCAGTATTTTGTTGAGGACTTTTGCATCTAAGTTCATTATAAAGATTGGTCTGTAGTTTTCTCATAACGTCTTTATGTGGATTTGGTATTAGGGTGATGTTGGCATCATAGAATTAGTTAGATAATGCTCCCTTCTCTTCAATTTTTTTGGAAGAGTTTGAGCAGGATTGGTATTAGTTCTTTCTGGAATGAATGGTAGAATTCACCTGTGAAGCCATCTGGCCTTGGGCTTTTCTTGTTTTGGAGGTTTTTGATGGCTAATCTAATCTTACTACTTGTGATTGGTCTGTTGAGTTCTTCTATTTCTTATTTTGTCAATATAAGTTGCTTGTGTGTTTCTAGAAATTCATCCATTTCATCTAAATTGTCTGTTGTGCTGACATAAAATTTAAAAAAATTATCTTCTTATTATACTCTTTATTTCTGTGGGGTCAGGGGTGATATCCTCTCTCTCATTTCTCATTTTATTTATTTGCATCCTTTCTCATTTTTCAGTGTTAGTCTAGCTAAGGGTTTGTCAATTTTATTCATATTTTCAAAGAACCAGCTTTTCGTTTTGTTAATTCTTTCTAGTGTTTTCTTTTAATTCTCAATTTCATTTAATTCTGTTCTAATCTTTGCTATTTCCTTCCTTCTGCTTGATTTGGGATTAGTTTGTTTGTCTTTTTATAGTACCTCCAGGCATGCACTAAGGTCTTTGAATTTAGCACTTTTTAAAAAAGTAATCATTTAGGCTAAAAATTTCCTTCTCAGCATGGCTTTAGCTGCACCTCATAAATTTTCATAAGTTGTGTTCTCATTTTCATTATCTTCAAGGTAGTTACTGATTTCTCTTGCAATTTCCTCTTTGGCCCACTGATTTTTTTTAAAGGAGTGCATTGTTTAACTTTCATATATTTGTGCCTATTCTGGATCTTCACCACTTATTACTTTTCAGCTTCATACCATTGTGGTCAGAGAAACTGCTTTGTATAATTTCATTCTTTCTAAATTTATTAAGACTTGTTCTATGACCTAGCATGTGGTCTATCTGGGGGAATGTTCCATGAGCACTTGAGAAGAATGTATATCCTGCTGTCTTGGTGTACAATGTTCTGCATATGTCCATGAGGTCAAGTTTTTCCAATGTATTATTCTAGACCTCTCTTTCTTTATTGAGCCTCTGTTGAAGTGTTTTGTCTAATGGTGATAGCAGTCTATTGAAGTCCCCCACTTTGTAGATGCATCTATTTCTCCCCTTAGTTTTGCCAGTATTTGCTTCATGTATTTTGGGTCTCCCTGGTTATTTGCATAAATATTTATGATTATTCTTTCTTCATGATAGATTACCCCTTTTAAAATTATATAGTAACATTCTTTGTCTCTTATAATGGCTTTGTATTTAAAGTCTATTTTATCTGATATTAGTACAGTCTACTCCTGCCCTTTTACTGTTGGTGTGTAAAACTGTCTTCCAAACTTTTACTTGCAATCTATTTGTTTCCCTGGGTCTAAGGTGAGTTTCTTATAGTTAGCATGTAGATGGGTCATATTTGCTCTCCGTTGTGCCAGTCTGTGTCTTTAGATTGTAGAATTTAAACCCTTAACATTCAATGTTGTTATTTTAAATGCACTACATACTGTAGCCAGTTTTTCTTTACTCTTATATATATCTTATTTTATTTTTATTTCTTTTTATCCTTTTAGTTAGTCTTACTAATGATCTTCTTCTTTACAATCTCCTCCAACCCTCTCTGCTGTTTTTTTTCCTTTCAATCTGCAGATCTCCCTTTAGTATTTCTTGAAGGGCAGGACTCTTGTTGACAAATTCTTTCAATTTCTGTTTACCTGTGAATATTTTGAACTCTCCCTCATTTTTGAATCACAGTTTTGTTGGATAAAGAATTCTTGGCTGGAAGTTTTTTGTCTTTCAGCACCTTAATTGTGTCATACCACTTCCTTCTCACCTTAATGGTTTCAGAGTAGAAATCTGCACTAAATCTTATTGAGCTTCCCTCATATGTGATGATCTCTTTTCTCTTGCTGCTTACAGGATTCTGTGTTTGTCTTGAGCATTTGATAATCTGATAAGTATTTAACTTTGAGTAGGTCTACAAGGATAGGCTGCACTTCCTGGACATGTACATTCATGTCCCTCGTTGGGAAATTTTAGGCCATTATTTCCTCAAACATCCTTGCCCCTTTCCCCTTCTCTCCTCCCTCTGGGATGTCCACAATGTTTATATATTTCATGTTGTCATTCAATTCCCTGAGTCCCTGCTGAATTTTTTTCCCATTTTTTTTTTGTCTATCTATTCTACTATCTGTGCAATTTCAGAGTTCCTATCTTCCACATCGCTAATTCTTTCCTCTGCCTGTTCAAATCTGCTTTTATATGCTTAGTGTATTTTTAACTTCTTGCATTGTGCCTTTTACCACCATAAGATGCTATCTTTTTATGAATGTTTACAATTTCTTTGTTTTCCCAGTGTCTCCCTAATACCCCTTTTCTCTTCCTTAATTTCATTAAGTTGACTACAGATATTTGTTTGGATATTTTTGATTAGTTGTCCCACATTGTATATCTCCTACTGCTTTTTCATTTGCTCATTAGACTGGGTTAAAACTTACTGTTTCTTAGTAAGGCTTGTAAATTTTTGCTGATGTGTAGGCATCTGTTCATCTTGATGGACTTATTCAGTTGGTTATTTTCTCTTTCAAGGCTTGGTTTTATTTTTGTTTGGTTTTGTATTAAGGGTCCTCTTAACCCTTGGTTCCACTTATTATATATCTTTGTAGTTGTCTGTGTTCAACTGAAAAATTATTAGCTCTTCCCACAATTTCTAGAGGAGGAGTGCAGCCTGCCAATCCTTACTCCATCATTTTGGATCTGATGTATTTTTATTTTTAACAGGAATTTTAGTTATTTAAAGATTGTTTGATTTATAGAGGCAAACTCTAATTCTTCCCTTTTTTATTTACTCTTAAAAATTCATGGTTTGTGGCATGGGATGAGTTGTCACAGAACCATGGTCACTTCCCCTGTGGGTCCTACAGGGATGAAGCTCACATACTCACTGTGGAGGTGACACCATGGTCCAGGGAAACTCAATAATATGATCTTCATAAAAGCATTACAGATAGATTTGCTTAAATTCTAATTACATATGTCAGGTCATCATTTAAGTATATCATGGAAAACATTTGTTGAATTTTATAGGTGTATAGTTATTGCCTGTTTTAAGCAAATTTCAATTTAAAATTGTGTCTTCTAATATATAAAGGCTTATTCTTAATGATACTACATAAGCTTTTATTTTCAAGAGACTTTTTATTTCTGAAATATGGGAGAAATAGTTTTGTACAAATAAAAGATAATACAAAGGGAATACTTTTCAGTTGATGGTAATTGCCTCCTACAGGTATTTCTCTAGATATCCAATTTCTTTAACCAGAAGACATCACATTGTTACTAATTATATAAATGGCATTGATATTTGCTTCATTTAGTAGATGTATTTCATGATTAAAATATACAAAAATGAAGTCATATATCTTCATTTTACTATCAAGTTCTCAAGCTTATTTCCACAAAAGATCCTAATGACTCAATGGCAAGTTTTCATAGCTTATGGGGATTTCAAAAGCCTCTTCCTAATGATTAGGAAGGGATAACTATAATAGAAAGAAATTTATTTATTAATAATCCCCATTTCTTGAGTGCCTCCCTCTCTCTCTTTGAAAAACTGTCAATCTAAGATGAGCATAGTAAAAGAGAGCAATATAGAGAATCTTTATGTGAAATAACAGCTGAAAGATATTTAAAATTGGGAGTTGAAAATTAAATATTTTGACCATATTTTTAAAGATCATTATTCTCTAATTCTATATAATGATTTGTTGCTTTGGTTACTGTTTTGGTTAAGTTACTGTGTCAACTTGGCCAGGTTATGGTGACAAGTTGTTTGGTCTAGCAAATACTGGCCTAATTGTTAATGTGAGGACATTTGTGGCTTTAAATCATCACTAAGCTGATTGCATCTGTGGCTGATTACATCTATAATCAACTGAGAAGTTTGCTTTCAACAATGAGAGTAATATCATACAATCAGTTGAAGGTCTTAAAAGTATATGTGATGATTTCAGCTATCAGAAGAGAGAATTTCCATCTCTACTTTAGCCAGCCACCTTCTTCTGAAGAATTCATTGAAAACCTTCATCAGAATTCCCGGTTTGTGTCCTTCCCTGTGGAATTTGGACTTGCCTATCCCCACACTTTCATGAGACAGTTCTTATAAAAAATATAATATTTACAAATGTCTCCTGTTGGCTCCTTTTCCCTAAAGAATGCATATTAATATAATTTTGATACAAGGAGTTGTTCTTGAAAACCAAATCTTAAGGATGAGATTTCTGAATTGGTTCTGGGGATTTTAGAATTGCTTTTCTAATCTGATTAGATTCAAACGCACTAGTGATCCTATCTCAAACAATCAAGATGGCACTAAGAGTCCAGGACACAAGTTGGCAATAGAGATACATAATATATCATCCCTGGATATGGCTGGTCAAATGCTTATAAGAGTCAAGGAAATGGCTGAGGGTGTTTTTGACACCTAAACACAGTTTTATGGAGTTAAAAGGTATAATGATGTTGTCTGATTGACAAAAGTCATTATGTAGAATCAGAGCATATTGACTTTTAAAAATGAGCAATGTCCAGAGGACACCCCTTTCACTGGGACTATGAGAATATTGTGAGAATAGCTCTGTCATCCCTGAAGAGCTTTGTGGTTGCTCTTCTCTGTAGGCCAGATCTTCCTTGTAGGTCAGTGACTGTGGGTACTGTGCTGTCATTGGATGCTTAACAATGGAGATGATCAGATCCAGGGTTGGCATAAGCTAAGTGGCAGTACCTAATTGACAAAGATAAGTTGGGCTTGGCTACCATAATGGAAAGCAGACTCTCAAAGCAGCAGTCAAAATAGTCTGACTGTCAGTGACCCATGGCTAGTAGATCATGGTATACCTAGAAATAAAATAAGCACACAGTTTACTGAAATCTTATACGATCTGAATAAGCAAAAGAGTTCTAGGTCAAGTGAAGAAATGTCTAACTTGGATTGCAAAACAGAGAGCCAAAGTCTCTTAATGAATTGTCAGACTTGAGACACTTTACAGATCTGGAACCCCCTGAATGAGCAGAAGGCTGGGTCCCCTGTGGAAAGACCCTGCTACACTGCCAAAAATTTACACTGTTAATCTTTCTCCCAGCTTTCCCCAAAGAGACGTACAGGCTTTTACCAGGGTAATTGTGTACTGGGGAAACAGAAATGGTCAGACATTTTATGGATTTTCAGACACTGGTTCAGGAGTAATATTAATTCAAGGTGGCCCAAAACACCACTGTGGCCCAACAGTCAGAGAAGCAGCTCATGCAGGTCAGGTGATAGATGGAGTTTTAGCTTAGGTCTGCCTCACAGTGGGTACAGTAGATTCCCAGACCCATTCTGTGGTTATTTCCCTAGTTCTAGAAAGCATAATTGGAATAGACATACTCAGCAACTGGCAGAATATCCACATGGGTTCCCTAGCTTGTGGTTTGATGGCTATTATGATAGGAAAGGCCAGGTAGAAGCCACTAGGACTGTCCCTACCTAGCAAAAGAGTAAATAAAAAATACCAGATTTCTGGAAGGATTGCAGAGATTAATGCAACCATCAAGGACTTGAAGATTGTGGGGGATGGTGATTCCCACCACATCCCTATTCAACTCTCCTATTTGGCCTGTGCAGAAAAGAGATGGATCTTGAAGGTTGATGGTAGGTTATCATACATTTAATCAAGTGATGACTCTTATTACAGCTGCTGCTCTAGGTATGGTATCATTATTTCAGCAAATCAACACATCCCCTGGGACCTGGTATGCAGTGATTTATGTGGCAAATGCCTTTTTTCTCAATTGCTGTTATTAAAGACCACCCAAAACCATTTGCTTTCAGCTGTCAAGGCCAGAAATACACCAGAATGAAATTCAGACAGAGAAAAAGCCACGGAGGCAGACAGCTGAAAATAACAAAACCTTGAAGAGAAGGGAGACCAGAAGATGTCACCATGTGCCTTGCCATATGGCAGAAGAACCAAGGATCACCTGTAGCCAGTCTTCAGGAAGAAAGTATCGTCCTGATGAGGCACTGATTTGGTCTTTTTATTTTATTTTATTTTTTTGCCTCAAAACTGTAAGCTAATAAATTCCTATAATTCAAACTGAACAATTTCATGATGTTTGCTTTAAGCAGTCTAGGAAATTGAAACACCTATGATGAGTTGGGTGTTGTCTGATCTGCTAAGCTTTAAAGTTGGACATACACAGCCAATGGAAGTGGTATATGTGAGATAGGGCTCAAGCAGGCTCTGATGACAAAAGTAAGTTACATGAGGAAGGAGACCCCACTTCTGCCGTATTACCTTTGATTTCCCACAACTATGGCCTTTTGGGGGAGTTCCTTACAATCAGTTGAATGAGGAAGAGAAAACCTGGACCTCGTTTATAGATGGTTCTGCATTATATGCTGGTAGCACCCAAAAGTGGACAGTTGTAGCATTACAGCCTCTTTCTAGGACATCACTGAAGGACAGTGGTAAAGGTAAATCCTTCCAGTAGGCAGAACTTTGAGCAGTGCATTCGGTTGTTCATTTTGCTTGGAAGGACAAATGGCTGTAGGTGTGTTTTTATACTGATTCATGGACTGTTGCCAATGGTATGGATGGATGGTCAGGGACTTGGAAGGAACATAATTGGAAAGTTAGTGACAAAGACATCTGGGGAAGAGCTATGCAGATAGACCTTCCTGAATGGGCAAAAAAACATAGATATTTGTGTCTCACATGCATGTTAACCAGCAGATGACTTCAGCAGAGGAAGATTTTAATAATCAAGTGGATAAGATGACTCATTTTGTGGATAGCAGTCAACCTCTTTCCTCAGCCATTCCGATCATTGCTCAGTGGGCTCATGAACAAAGTGGTAATAGTGGTATGGGTTGAGTTTTCACATGGGCTCAGCTACACGGACTTCCTTTCACCAAGACCAACCTTGCAATAACCACCCAAGGCTGAATGCCCAATCTGTCAACCACAGAGAATAACACTCAGTCCCCAATATGGCACCATTTCCTAAAGTGAACGGCCTACTACCTAGTGGCAAGTTGATTACATTGAACCACTTCCATCATGGAAATGGAAGTGTTTTGTTCTAACTGGAATAGACACATTATGGATATGGGTTTGCTTTCCTTGCAAGCAATGCTTCTGCCAAAACTGCCATCTGTGGACTTACAGAATGCCTTATCCACTGCCATAATATTCAACAGAATTGCCTCTGATCAAGGACCCCACTTCAAATAAAGTGGGAATGGGCACATGCTCGTGGAATTCACTGGTCTTACCATGTTCCCCATCATCCTGAAGCAGCTGGATTGATAGAACACTGGAATGACCTTTTGAAGACTCAATTACAGCGCCAACTAAGTGAAAATACCTTGCAGGGCTAGAGCAATGTTCTCCAGGAGATTGTGTTTGCTCTAAATCAGAGTCCACTCTTTGGTGCCTTTTCTCCCATAGTCAGGATTCACGGTACAGGAATCAAGGGGTGTAAATGGGAGTGGCACCACTCACTATTACCCTTCATGATCCACTAGAAAAACTTTTGATTCCTGTCCCTGCAACCTTAAGCTCTGCTGGTCTACAGGTCTTAATTCCAAATGGAGGAATTCTTCCACCAGGAGACACAAAAATGATTCCACTGAACTGGAAGTGAAGACTGCCACCTGGCCACTTTGGGCTCCGCATCCTCTGAATCAACAGGTGAAGAAGGGAATTAATGTATGGACTGGCGTGATTGATCCTGATTATTTGGGGGGAATAGAACTGCACCTACACAGTGGAGGTAAAGAAAAGTTTGCCTGGGATACAAACTTAGTACCACTGTTCCCTGTGATTAAAGTCGATGGAAAACTGTAACAACCCAATCCAGACAGAACTAACAATGGCCCAGAAATTTCAGAAATGAAAGTTTGCCTGTGTCACACCACGAGGCAAAGAACTATGGCCAGTTTATGTGCTTGCTGATGGTAAAGGGAGTATGAAATTGAGAAGAAAATAAGTTGATTTAAATATATATATATTTAAAATGTTTTAATATGGAAAATATATTAAACTTGCTTTACATTATACTGAATGTTTAAACAGGGCCAAAAGTTTGAAATTCTGGAAGCAAACAATAGAGATGTAAAGCATGTGATAGACTATTATGTTTTATCTTAGCAAGCATATTTCCAGTACATATTACGTAGCCTATTCTATTTAATTTATTAAAAAACACATGTAGGTGCTATATTAACATTTTAAAAACAGTTTAATGACAGTGATACTAGTTACCATTGCAAACACAACAATTGTTATATTTCTTACATAAAATCCAAAAAAAGATGTTCTTAATTTCCAGGGAACTTCCCACATGGTAACCAATCAAGAGACCTACCTCCTCTTCCTTGTAGCTATTCCCTCCACTGTGTCCTCAGAGTTCTTTGCATTCAGTAAATGAATGGAGAAAGAATGCAGTGACATGGCAGATTAGGCTTGGGTAGTTTTTAAGATCTAAAATCAGTACACATCATTCACACCTATGTTGATTTGAAATCAGTCTCATAGCCACATCTAAATGCCAGAAAGGCTGAGAAATGCAATCAAGCTGTGTGCACAGGAACAGAAGGAAAAAGGCTTAGTATGCATGCTTATATCCAGTCTGACATAGTATGTAAACTTAAGACTTGGAATCTAAATAGAGTTCTGTCTAACTCAAACCTTACCAAATTCTTTCTGCTGTAGTAAGGAGGTATCATTTGAGTATCAACTGCTGGTTGTATGTGGACAGAGATTTGACAGACCCCTGCCAGACTTGTGTCAAAGCCTGTGTCACTGTCTACATGCAAATTATTCACATTGAATTCACTCTTGTATTACTAAAATCTAGATGTGATATCTACATTAGGGTGGCTCTCAGACAAGATGACCTCTGAGGTCCACATAACTCTCATACCCAGCTTTAGGTTGTGCTTTATTTAATTGGGAATTTGGTGGCAAGGGGGGTGACCATTGAATGTTTTTAAGCAAGAGAGTGGCTTGATGAAAGCTATGTTTTAGCAAGATTCTCTTCTGTTGCACTATGCATTCATCCTAATAAAACAGAAGGGCTGCGGTCTAGTAGTCATTTCTGTGTGTATGTGTGTGTGTGAGAGAGAACAATAGTGAAATAAACTTAATTAGAAGAGAATTAGTTCAAAATTATTTCACTTCAT
>PVKH010029553.1:0-12632 GCA_004027955.1 Chaetophractus vellerosus | reverse complement strand
ACCCAGCTCAGTCCATAGACACTGATTTTTATCTGAGATGTTAATGGCAGGCAGCAGAATGTTTTCAGGAGCCAGTAAGACTTGGAATAAAGTTCTAAGCATTGCACGTATGAGCTTTGTAACACCAGGCAAATTGCCTCTTCTCTAAGAGCTTTTGTGTAACTATTATAAGCCTGAAATAATAAAACCAATCTCAGTGTCCTTGTCAACATTAAAGGAGATAATATGTACTCTTGATAGCACTAACAGAGTGCTTACTATGTGCCAATGTGTTCAGTACTTTATGTTAGTTTCATACATTTAGGCATTTTATTCTCACATATGAGAATAGGTACTCCCTCTGCTGTAGGTACTATCACTGTTACCTTCCTTTACCAGATGAAGACACTGAGGGTCAGAGAATTTAAATAACTTGCCCAAGATTAGAGGACAACTAAAGGGAAAAAATCAAACAAAAACACAAAAAAAATCAGAGTCAAACCAAGGCACATTGATTCCAGAGTTCATACTCTTAATTACCATTAAGATTAGAAAATAATAGGTTCTCATTGCATGCTTATAGGTTGAGGTAGTATAGATTAGTGATTAAGAACAAGGGACCCTGGAAACAAAATGGCTGTGTTTGCATCCCAGCTCTACCAGTAACTCACTGTGTGACTTTGGCCAAATTACTTAACTTCCCTGGACATAGTTTCTTCATCTGACAAATGAGTATAAAAGAGAATACCATATTAATGGGGTTAGTATGATAAATAAATGGTTTACATAACAAGAGCCAGGTAGTGAAGACTAGCACTTATTTGGTGTTAAAATAAATATTACTTATTGTTTTTAGTGTTTTATTTGCATATTCCATCCAATAATCATTCAACATACTTCTTTTGAGTGATGACTATATGAAATGAATCCAATGAAATGAGAATTCAAGAATGCCTGAACACTCTACAGTGCTATTGGTTATCTCTTTCTGACTCTGAGCCATTTGGGTTCATTCTGGGATTCTACTTACTGAAGAAGGGACAGATGACAAATTCTTTCCAAGAAGCTGTGAGGATTGCATTGCAGTACAGGATTTAATTGTCAATGAAAGACCCTGCCCCCCACCCCCACTCCAGTGGTATCCTAACAGTATCCCAAATATCTACAAGGGACAAAGCCTCCTGGTGACTTGAAAGAGCCACAGGGCATTATTTTTTAAGCCCTTGAGATTTGGGGGTTGTTTCATAGCCTCATCATCATCTTTTGATTTAATCATTGCCTGACTGAGTTGTTAAACAGCAAAACTTAACCTAACTTGATTGATATATTTAATTAAACGGGGGAGCAGGAATCATCACCATAGGAAAACAAGACTGCTAAAAGTTGTTGCAGCATAGATGAAAGTAACTACAACCTGCACATTATATTTTCAAGACCATATTCATTTACATTGCAATTGCCCATTTGAAAAACATAAGTACGTAGCAGTAGCAGTATGCCTTTCGGGACAAATATGTAAACTAAGCTTTCACACATTTTTCATTGAATTTCAAGGAGTATAAATAGTGCAAAGCAATGCAAGAATTCAGAGAATCAGGAAGCCAAACTATGTAAACATCACTCTGAAAACAAACCTGAACAGCAACACTAGGCTCTGTGCTTTCTTGGACTAGAAATCTTGAGTTGTGCTTGATTTCCACCTGCCTCTCCCCCACTCTACTTTAAATATGCATGAAGTCATTGACTCTGAGAAGACAAGATGCAAGCTTCAAACAAGTCCTACAGTTTTGAATTTCATAAACAATGAAGTAAATATTTCTATTTTCAGCCAATGCATACTGTTTGAGTTTAGAATATTGTCGTAAATCCAGAGACTTAATCTTTTACTTCTCTTTTGATATACACACACACAACAAGCTTTCTCACATGCATACACACACATGGGAATCCTTGATTTATTTGATTATATTTTAGCATAGAAAAAAAGTTTTCATTCCATGAATTAGTCACATATTATTACCAATATATTTGTGAATACCTAGTTTTAGAATTTAATGAATATTTATTTTTAAAATAACTTTAAGTTATTCTCTACTTCAAAATTGTTTTCTATTAGAAATCTTGATATGCTGTAATGGGTCAGTCAAATAATACCTTTAATGGAGTATGATGAAACAATAAGGGCTAAAAATTGTGGCTATGGCCATAGCTATAAGAAATTATATACCAAAATGTACATACTCCCTGTCAGTTAAATTATATGAAACAAAATAAAAGCTATTTTACCATATATATATGAAAAAACTCATGTACCAGTATGGGCTTAGAGGTCAGTAAATGAGAAATCCGACTTTACCAGAAGGAGAATGTAAATCATATTTACCTTTTTGGCACATCATATAAGCCTTGAGAATTCTTTCTGATTCCAATCCAAATCTTTCCTATTATGACTTTCCAAAAATTCTACCTGAGCATTTCTTCAATTCCCTTAGTCAATAAAAGGTAGTAGTACTATATTTCAGTACAGAAGAATTCAATCTTATTTCTAGATATATCTTTAATTAGTTGAATGATCACAAGTTTATTAAAACCTCTCAGGACTTCAGTTTCTTCATCTATAAAATGAGAGAATTGGAAAAGATAATTGCTAAGAGCATAATAAGCTCTAAAGCCCTAAAATTCTAGCCAAGTTTCTCCAATTGGATGTATAAGTAGCTCTACTCCAAACTGGTTTTCTTCCCTTGTGGTTTTCTAATTTCCACCAGATGTATGTTTGATCCAACATCCTAGTGATCAGAATTCCTAGAATCAAAAGTAATTTGCAGAAGGCATTTTGCCAAACCAAATCGAGGAAGATGATCTTTTTAGGAAAATGCTTAGAATGAACTCGTCAAATAATAAGTAAAAACTGATCCCTCATGCAATGCAACCATGCACTGGAGTGAGCTATTCAGAATGGGAAGAGCAGGACTTCAACAAAGTGACCAGATCAATTATTTTCTTGGTCACATGTTCCCTAGGGAGAAGTAATCAGAAGCTTTTTTCAGACATTCACAGTAAATATTTTTTTTTATTATTTTTTGCACATATTTCTAGTTAGTATTATTTATATCATAGAATGTATATAATGCTCAGCTGATAGGTTAGATTTAGTTTTTCTCCATTAATCACTGTATTCTAAGCTCCAGGTGCACATTTATCATGCCCAATACATTCTCTCCTGTTTCATTCTTGCCACCAGAATTTAATCCCTCATCAATTCTTATTCAAACTTCAAAGAGACGTTTCTATCCTAATTGTTATTCTACCCTTCTAGCTATTGTGTTAGTGAGAATATGGTGAGAATTTTCAAAGAGCAATATGTCTTTTATGGACCAAAATGTTTTTATTTTTGTCACACTTGCAATATATTAAAGTACCTGTAGAACGGTTCCTACAAATCTCTGCATCTCCATTTCCTTACTTCTGCCACCTCACAGCTTATGGTTTGAACATACTGACATGTTATTCCCATTTTTCCTATCAGCATGCTTGACCAGCTAATTTGTCTACCTCTTTGGTCAATCAGTTCCCTCTGCCTGGAATTCTCTCCCTTCCATTGTGCACAGCTCTCTTTCAAGACTTGACTTTGAATGTCATCACCTCCTCTATTAAGCTTTTTTTGTTTATCTGAGATTTTTGGGTTTTCTTCCTACTTTATGGCCAGTATTGTAAAAACCCACATGTCTATCATCATACTTTTATTTTTATGACATGTAACCCTTTGTTACCTCTAAACTATAAATCCTCTGAGATAAGAAACTATTTTGTAAAAAAAAAAAATTATCTTGTTTTCCCAGCACCTAGCTCAGCATGTAGCAAATACCAGCATCTGAAGTTTGTTGAGTGAATTTAATAAATAGATTACCTTCATGAAACCATTATTTAAGTAGTTTATTTTGATTTGGCAGATATGGGGCTACAAATCAAATTCTGATGCCCAGATAGGGTAAATTAGGAAAGTGGAATCATTCTGCATATGTTCTCACTGCACATTTCTTTCTGGGCATCACCCATTTTTTACTTACTTCATGAGAAGTATGTTGACCTACCTTTAATGAGGGTACATGTTGAAGGAATGAAAAGTTGTATGTATTTTACCCTGGAGAGGGCCTGGGATATGCAACAGAAAATTACATATAAATCCTGATTTTATATTTATTACCTGTGTGTCTCTGGACAAGTCTTAATTTCACTGATTTTTAGTCCAAATTTTAATGATACCCAAGGGATAATGATGGTGTTAAAAATTAAAAAAGATTACATTAAGAGAACAAATAGTAAATATAAATGTATTAGTCTGGCAAAGGGGTGCTGATACAAAGAACCAGAAATCTGTTGGCTTTTCTAAAGGGTATTTATTTGAGGAAAAAGCTTGCAGTTATTGACTCACCAAAGTCATTTGCCACGTGTTGAAGCAAGATGGTCACTGATCTCTGCAAAGGTTCAGACTTCCTCTTTGGGCTTCCTTTTTCTTAGTTGCAGGCTGGCATAGGGCTTGTCTCTTAGGGCTTCCTCTCTCTCCTGGCATAGGGCTTGTTTCTTTCTGGGCATTGTTTATTAGTCTTGGCTCTCTTCCTAAGGTCAGGAGCAAACTATCAGGTGAATGGCTCATCTCTCCCTGTGGACCCAGGATCAAAAATGACAGAGTTCTCCTTCTTCCAGTGTGACTTCTGAGTGAGTGTCCATTTATACTGGCCCACCAAAGGGGGCAAAGACTCAACCTGAGTCATGCCTTATTGAGGTGGGGTCAAATCAAAACCTTAATCTTAAAAGTAATTTAATCAAGGACTCCTCAACTGAATCCAATATAATCAAACGTATCACACCCAGAAGAGTAGATTAGTTTGCAAACATAATCTTTTTTCTTTTTGAGAGTCAAAAAATAATCTCAAACTTTCACAGTTACTTTTATAAGTAAGTATAACAAGCCAGAAAAATGTGAGAGTTCTAAATAAGGAATAGGTTGAGATAAGAGAAAGGATATGGAAGATTTGAAATGAAAATACATAGTCACTTTTTGCTTATTGTAAATTCTTTTTCTAGCTATTATTTTTTCTTTTTCTCCTCCTTACTATTTTTCTATTCATTCCTCAAAAGGTTGACTTTACCTGGAAACATATACCATTATAGTCACATATCAATTCCTAGGAAAAATGGCCTGAATAAATAGGTGAAGGGATCAAGAATATTATCAACTTCTTATAAGTTAAAGCAACTGTTTCAGTTTCCTTATTGCTAAAGCAAATACCATGCAATGTTTGGCTTAAACAGTGGGAATTTATGGTCTCATAGTTTTGACACATGAAGTCCAAAATGAAGGTGGCATCAAGGTGATGCTTTCTCCCTGAAGGCTGTGGCTGGCTGCCAACTATCTTTGTTACTTCGTTTTTCTGTCACATGGCCATACACATGGCCACATTTCCTAGCATCTCCTTTCTCTTCCGGGCTCCATTGACTTTCAGCTTTTGGGTGCTCCTTCTGTGGCTTTCATTGTGCTTATAAAGGACTCCGGTAAACTGAATTAAAGTCCAATCAGATTCATCTGGGCCACACCTTAACTGACGTAAACATCTTAAAGTCACAAAAGTGGGTCCACAACCACAAGACTCAACTGAGCTTAAAAACATACTTTTTCTGGGATATATAGATCCCAGCCACCATAGCAATTCACAGATTTATTTTATATATGAAGTACTCCTTCCACAGGTTAAAAAAAGCCTATGCCTATGTTCCTACATACAACCAATTTAACACTGCATAATGACATTTTACGGTAGATTGTGTCTCCTTAGAGGCTTTAGGGATTGTTTTCCTATAATTTATTGATGATATATTTCCAATGAGTCTTTTATTCATTAAATGAAGTGTTTAGTTACTATCTTTGCACATCTAAACCAAATAGCTGGCATTCTGTTCCTGCAATTATAGATATTGAAAGGTGTTAATAATTTTGAATGAATTAATTATAATTAACCTTACAACCCCTGAAGGCCTTTGGAAATTCTCTCTATTTTGAATTGGTGGAAACTAAAAATCTCCGTTTCCTTAAGAAAGAAATCAAATTCATTGATGATTATCAAATGTAATATACCCCAGGTAAACTACTACCTTGCTGCATCTTTACATTTATAAAAGAGCAAATTTTTATTTTCAGAGATAAATTTAATTATGACAGATTGCATTAAAATATCTGACAGGTAATGTTATTTGATCATAACAGAAAATAAGAACCTCAAATATGGTTTTGGCTCTGTTATAAATCCACTCAGCAACCCTGACTGAATCACCTCTAACCTTTTTGTGTCTGTTCCTTCATTAGTGAACTAGAACACAAAGACTTACTGCTTACCAGGACAGACATCAGAATGCATTAACATTTTGAAATTCTTTTAGATCTCTCTTTTAAACATTTTTAGTGTGCAGAAATGTCATTATGATTACTGAAATATCTCGTTCTTCCCTGTAAACAGTGCATCTTGGTTTTGTTTTATACTTTTTCACAAAAACTCGATTGACTACATTTTAATAATTTCTTGGTATAAAGCTTAATTTTTCTCTTAGCTACTTCATTATATGTGCAAACTTAATTATCTGATAATGCCCAATTCTCTCTCTAGTTCAGGGTTTCTCAGTCTTGACATTATTAACGTTTGTGGGTGACTGTCCTGTGCCTTGTGAGATATTTAGCAGCATGACGGGCCACTACCCACTAAATGCCAGCAGTACCACACAGCCCCCCCAGTCCTGACAATCACATGTCTCCAGACATTGTCACATGTCCCCTGGGGCATTTGGGAGCAATATGCTCAGTTTTACTTACATATTCAATGTTTTCATATGATTTTAATGGCAAATCTCAAATAAATTTATAAACCCTAAAATGAAAGAATATCTCTTATTTTAAAACACAAACCAAGGAGAAAAAATGTAAAATATGTTATAATAAATATTTTCTCATTTGACACATTTAAAGAGGTAATTTTCTACATGACTAAGCATATTTAAAACAAAATTAAAAAGCAAAATCAGATGTGATCCACTTTCTGCACTGCTTTCTTATATCTTTGTCAGAAGAACAATCTCCTACCTTGGTGTAGTGTCTCAAATGGTATATCAATGAGTAGGTCTAACAAATATGACATTAATTTTAAACCCCACATTTAAAAAATGACCAGAATATTAGAACACTTACAATTTTCTTAGTAATAATGCATTCATAATTTTAAAATAAAAAGGATTTAGAAGAACTATCACACTAAAAAAAGACAATATAGAATCCAATCATGTTTCATAAACATACACTGACATCTGCACATTCATTATATTATTAAAAACTCAACCACAGCTATTAGTGTAGAAGAAATTGCAATTGTGCCTGGAAGATACAGCCAAAAGCCCACTTTACCTTTTCCCTTAAAGATAATTTTTTTCCCATTAACTTAGATCTCTCAATGCTAATAAGCACATAGTTGTATAGTCAGACCATTCCTTTTATATTCATGGGGCAATTCTACTACAGGAAGTTCCATTCCATGGCTAAATTCTCCAGACTTCCAGTCATTGTTTCAAAACTCCTCATGCCTGTGACCTGCCACCACATTTTCATTACTCATATTACTTCCCTTTATAATCTTCTGCTGGGCATAAATCCTTCAAAGTCTTAAGACTGGGATACAGTCTGAAATCAGCTTTAAGGATAAATTACTGAATGCTCCAGTCCTCATTTACCTTCTTTGCCAGCCAGGTGGAATTATAGCCTGTCCCATATAATTAACATTCAATGTTTTCTACTGTTTTTGTCCTCATTTTACTACCCAAGGAATTTTTTTAATGTAAAAGAATTTTATAAAGAGTAAACAGGAGAATTTTTTAATATATTTTTTTTATTAGAGAAGTTGTGAGCTTACCAAACAAGCATGCGTTATATGCAGAATTTCAATACAACACCCCTCCACCAACACCTTACATTGTTGTGGAACACTTGTTACAGATTATGAAAGAATATCAACAGACCCCTAACTATGGTCATAACATACATTTGGTATATTTTTTCCACACCCCTATTATTAACACCATGTACCAGTATTTTGCATTTGTTATATTTCATGAGAGAACACTCTCATATTTGTACTGTCAACCACAGTCCATCTTCTTCCACATGGTTCACTGTGTTATACAATCCTTAATAAGATTTTAAGTGCCTTATGGTAAACAACTATCTCAGAATATGTAACCCAAGCAACACACACCCCATTATGGGACACAAGAATTTCCTCAAATTATATTCAACCTAGTTAAGCAGGGAACTAATACTTTTATGAATAAAAGAAATATAACAAATTACTTTTTTGTGGTTTATTCATTCATACCTGAGAATTTAAGGATGTAGGAACTCAGAGAGGACTGAAGCAATACAAGAAGCATCATAGCAAAAGGCATTGAGTTGAATTTTTAAAGAAAATTTAGTAATCAGGTAATTGGAAGGGAGAACATTCTGTATTGCACATATAAGGAAAATCAGGAATGGTTAGGGATACTGAGGAGTAGTTTCTAGAAGAAGTCAGAAAAAATATACTCCTTGAAAGAAAGAAGTCCATAATGAAATACACTATTTTAGGCAGAGTTACTATGATCAGTCTGAGCAGTGTTAAATTGTTAAATTCAGGGAGTAGCAATGAAGGTACAAAAGGAAATGAAGATATGAAAACTGTCAAGAAGTCTATCAGTAGAAGATTTCAGAAAACACTGGAAAAATTATCTCTTAAAAGTTAAAGAATCACCTTTCTGTTCACAGATGATATGCCTTTAATTGCATTGGCCATGGAGAATACTCAAGTTTATAGAAGACACTGGTGAAACCCTTCTGGAACAAGTTTTATAGATATGTGCCATATTTGGAAGGAAGTAGTCAGTCTCCCTGGCACCTCAGCAGTCCACAGAAGAAACTCTTACAAATAGCTGGAGGCCATAAAATTCTAAGTCACTCAGACATAATTAACAGAAGATGGATCTGGCTCATACCATCAGTAAATAAAGTTTCCAAAAGGGATAATGTAGAGAAGAGCAACAAAGATTACTATAATGTGAAAAATACACAAGTAAAACATTGATTATCACAAACATGATAAACATTTTTTTAGTGAGAATTTTTTTCCTTATTTGCAGAGGCACTTTAGATTACCTAAATGCTACATATAAAACATAGAGCATTCCCATATACCCACCCCCCTCCCCCAACACACACATTCCCCCATTAACTTATTTCCTTAATGTGGTACATTTGTTACAATTGATGAACACATATTGAAGCAATGTTACTAAGAATGGTCTATAGTTTACATTATGCTTTACACTTTACACTACACAATTTTACAGGTTTTGACAAAATGTATAACAGCTAGTATCCATCATTACAATATCATGCAGAACAATTCCAGTGTCCCAGAAATGCCCCATGTAATTCTGATTCTTCCCTTTTCCTTCCCTCAGAACCTCTGGTGACCACTGTCTTTATATCAATGTTACAAGTTCTTCCTTTACTAGAATAATAATAAGTCTACTTTAGTCCATAGTTGCATTCCTCCCTTACATTTGTTCATTCCTCAATCTTGAGGATTTGGAGATGGTGATGCCCAGTTGAGCCTTGAATGTCAGCAGAGTTGCAGCCAACACCTACTCTCTAGTTCATGGGACACACCCTGGACAACTAACGAAATGATGATGATAGAAAATAACCATCCCATGATAAACTTTTTAATAAAAATATTTAAGTGAAGTTTGCTGTACTGTGATAAAATAAAGATTTTTCAAAAATAAGGGAAGAAATAGCCAGAAAAATAAGAGGAGATAAATTATTGGGTGGCAGAAATTAAAAAAAAAAACATACTGAGGAAGGAAAAACTCAGGAAAACAAAAATGCAATTAGAAGGAACACAAAGAAAAAAATTACTGTAATATAACTAATAGTGGAGTGGATGTAGCTCATTGTTGAGCACCTGCCTCACACGTACGATATCCCTCATTCAATCCCTAGTACCTCCTAAAATAAATAAATAAATATATAAATAAAAAATAAATAATAAAAGATATATAGAATAGCAATCATAATAATGAACAAAATTAACTAAATAAAGAAGCATTAAAAGGAAATTATATGGAGGACAGGAAAATAATAGATATGGAGAACTATACAGACTTGATTCAAAGAAAGAAAAATATTTAAAAATGAAATGAACATTTAGATAGATAACCAAGAACATTTTGGACAGACAGGCCAAAAAAATCCACTCACGATACTGAAAAAATCAGACTGGTTTCAAGCACATTCACTTTAACATTGTGAAGGTACTGGAACAATGCACAAGAAAACATAGTAAAAGCTAAGATTTGTATATTCAAGCAAGTTTTCCTAGATATAAGACAACTAGAACTAATCTGTCTTGAACATTTAAGAAGTCAGGAAATATTGTTTCCATGAGATCTTCTTGAAAAATTTTATGAGTATGAACATAGGCATTAAAAAAATGAATGAAGACTTAGGCAAAGACTAGGGATGAGCATTGGATAAATTTATCAAGGGAGCTATGACTAGAGGGTTAAACTTGGGAGTCAAGGGATATTGTTTACACAAGAAAAATCAAACCTTAATCTTATGTCGGCATATAAAGACTGTGGAAGTTTGAAGGCATTGTGGACCCCAGAAAGTCCTGTTATTAAAGCTAATCTATTCCTGTTCCTGTAAAGCTATCGTAGGTGGGATCCTTTGATTATATTACTTTAGTTAAGGGCCTTTGATTAGATTGTGTGACCCAGGGTGGGTCTTTATCCTTTTACTGGAATTTTTTATAAATGGAAGTGTAAAAAGACATAGGGACAGAAAAAAGGCACAGACACAGAAAGAAGCCTCCAGAAGTTGATGTCAATCAACCTGAGACAGAGAAGGCCACAGACAGCACAGCCAGTGACTGAAGTCAATGAGGCCCAGAGGAGAGGGGAGTGGGTACTACCATGTGCCTGATCACCCATAGCTGCAGCTCAGGAGAAAGGGTGTCCTGGTGATGCCTTGATTTGGATATTTTCATGACCTCAGAACTTTGAGTTTTAACCTAATAAACTCTCATTGTAAAAGCCAACCCACTTCCGGTATATTGCTTTGGCAACATTTAGCCAACTAACAAAAAAGGCTCATCCTAAAAATATAAAACTATTATTGAAATTTGAGCAGTGGAGGCTAGGGCAGGGAATTAAGAAAGGGATAAAAGCTAATTTTATCACTGCTCACTCTAAGAAATAATAGAATCTTTTTAAAGAAGTATAAGTTGTATAATTTATCGTGTATATTTTTAAAAGAAATCACTAAGTAAAATCTGACACTTTGGTAAATAAAACACACACATGAAGAGAACAAAGCCAATTGACTAATAAATCAGAGTCTAGACAATATTTAAAAATCCAAAAGAGAAATGAAATATAAAACGATGTTTGTACAACCTTTTGACCTTGTAAGCCAATAATTATGAAAGGGTTTTGTAAACTTAATAAAAATGCATACAGTTAAAGTGGAATTCGAAGCAAAACATAACTTTCTGCCTTGTAAAATAAAAAGTCTAAGTTTGTGGGATGATGGTGGAGAGTTAATAAAGATGGTTGAGAATGAAACAATGGACAAAAGTATAAGTTCCATAAGAGAAAAAAATAGCAGATGTCGTGAACTTTTAGTCTAAAAAAGCATTAAACAAGGCAAAAAGGATATTTTAAAATTCAAAATAAAGAAAATAATTGTGGAATAACTTTGCATCAAATAACTTAGCAGTCAACAGAAGATACAAGGAGAAACAGAGTATTATTACCAGTAAGAGACATTCACTTATCTAATTCAAGGCAGATCACATGGAAAAAATTAAATAAAGATATGAAAAATGAACAACTTAATTAATTAACTCTATCTGGCTAATAGAAGTCAGTCTTTATATAAAGGGATAGTTAGCATTTTCTTTGGGATATAAAGTTCAAATATTTTTGCACACGTTATTTTCTGAGGTTTTCTTTTGCATGAAGAAATCACTGTTTTTTATGAAACTGAAATTTGCCAATCTTTTGTTTTATGACTTATTGATTTTGAATCTTTGTGAACATTTACTCTTTGATTCCTATTTCTGGGAACTTAACCCCACACAAACAATGTGTACAAGGCTTCCAAGGAAGCATCGCTATAATAAAAATGATTGTCAACAACCCAAGTGCTAAATGATGGAGGATTTGCTAAAGAAACTTAGAACTCAAGACATGAAAAAAGAAGATAAAAATTCTCTATGAGGGCCCGGCTAGATAGCTCAGTGGATAAAGAGCTCGCTGGGAAACCACATGGGAGGCCCTGGGTTCGGTTCCCGGGGACCTCTCCTAGCGGGCAGACCGCCTTGAGAATGGCAAGCCGTCATGGGCGGGCCAGAGCCGCCGTGGGCAGGGCAAAAAAAAAAAGCTGCCACGGACATGGCAAAAGCCGCCACGGGCAGGGCAGGTCGCCCGCAAATGGAACGCAGCCAGCCACCCGCGACCTGAAGCAAGAGCCGGCCGTGAATAGAAGCAGAAGCCGCCCACAAGCGGGGAAAGCC
>PVKH010029552.1:0-12639 GCA_004027955.1 Chaetophractus vellerosus | reverse complement strand
AATGGCTCATCTCTCTTCCTGGGACTTCTGCTGTGTTAAATGGAAACTTTTCTCCTTCATTTATCTGCTTCTCTGTGTGTTTACTTCCCAGGTTCCAGGATCAAAACCCCAAACTCTCTTCTCTGCAGTGCAATTTCTCTGAGAGTCCCACCCACTCAACATCCTACTGATATGGCCCAATCAAAGCCTGAATCGTTATTTAATCAAGTAAAAGTGAAACTTCTGAATCCAATCCAATCTAATATGCCCAGAGGGACAGACAAGTTCACAAACATAATACAATATATATTTTTGGAATTCATAAACAATATCAAATTGTTAAAATTATTGTGCTCAAAAGAAAAAGAACAGAAAATAAAGAATGACAATTTCAGGTGAGAATTGGAAATTATATTGAAAGATATAGATAATTAGAAAAATAACTAGAAAATTAATGAAATAGAAGTTCAGAAATATAGGAAGGAATGAAAAGAAATTAAAATGATACATATGTGAGAAAATCTAAATTAATATCGATCTATAATAATGTATTTAATGTTTTAAAATATAGAGAGATTTGAAATACACAACAATAATGACATATAATTTGGGAAGAGGGTGAATAAACCAAAACCACAATGAGCGACCACAGTCTTTATTTTGCCAGGGCCACTATGACAAATACCACACAATAGGCTGTCTTAAACAAGAGGAACTTATTGTTTCATGGTTTTAAAGGCTAGAAGTCTAAAATTAAGGTCTCAAAAGGCCATGCTTTCTCCCAGAGCCTGTGGCGTTCTGGTGCTAGCTGACTGCAATCTTTGGGGTTCCTTAGCTTGCATTTCTGACTCCATCATATGGCGATCTGTCTCTTTGCTTTTTTTGTGGCTTTCTCTAGCTGATAGTGTCTGAATTTCCTCCGTCTTTAAAGACTCCAATCAAATAGATTAAGGCCTACTCATTCAATTTGGCTTTTTCTAAATAGGATTTTCGGAGATTGTATTCACAAATCACTCCACACCTTAATTAATAATATCTTAAAAGGTTCTATTTGCAAATGGGTTCATACCCACAGGAATGTAGATTAATACTTGAACATGTCTTCTGGGGGACACAGTTCAATACCCAGCACAGACACAAATGTACACAGATACTAATGAGCTAAAGATTAACCATAACAAGTGTTGGTGAGCATCTGGATCAACTGGAACTTTCATACACTGTAGGTAGGAATGAAAAATGGTATAACCGGTTTTGAGCACCATTGACAGCTTGTAAAGCTAAACATTTAGTTACCATATGAACCAGAAATCATCTGGGTTTGGATCTATCACTGATTTTTTTTTCCCATTGATCTTTATGTCATTTCCTATGCCAACATCACTCTCTCCTGTTTACTGTAGCTTAAAAGTAAGTCATAAAACTAAGGTATTAGATACCTTACCACTGTGTTCTTCGTTTTTGCAATTGTATACATCATTCTGGGTATTTTGTAATTCCTTACACATTTTAGAATCAGCTTGTCAATTTCTCCAAGTAGTCAGCTAGGGTTTTATTATGATTGTATTGAAACAGATTTGGTGAGAACTTACATTTTAACAGTGAGTTTTTTTCAATCTGCAAATATAATAAAGCTATAAATTTATTTATGCTTTCTTTAAGCTTTCTCAGCAATGATTTGCAGTTTTCCATGAAAATGGTTTTTTAAAAATTACTTCCCTATATATTTTAGGTTTATGAAATAGTTTGATAATATGTGATTTTGAATTTCATACCATAATGCCTTGCATGTGCTTGCCTCTATAAATGTCTTCAACATACCTTTTATCCCCCATACTGCAGCCACTTTGGCCTTCCAGGCCTTCAGACGGGCCCAAACCATTTCTTCCTCAAAGTCTTGGCATTTCTCTCCTTCTGGTGTGCAACACTTTTCTCCACAGGAATTTTGAATTC
The DNA here is from genome assembly GCA_004027955.1 of Chaetophractus vellerosus. Classification (NCBI taxonomy): domain Eukaryota; kingdom Metazoa; phylum Chordata; class Mammalia; order Cingulata; family Chlamyphoridae; genus Chaetophractus; species Chaetophractus vellerosus. Next base: position 10,707 of record PVKH010029552.1, on the reverse strand, counting down.
TATCATTTAGGTCACAGCCTGGTAGTCACTTCCCCAGGCCCTTCTCTAACCACCCAGGCTAATGTAGTTCTACAAAAGCACAGAACCATAGACCATTATGGATATTATATTTTTTCAAAGTATTTTATACTATCTGAAATTGTTTTATTTATTAATAGTTTCTTATTTTGGTGGTTTGGAGCTGTATTACCCCAGAAAATAAATTTTAAACTTAATCCATTCCTGTGGGTGTAAGCTCATTTTAAGTAGGCCTTTTTGATGAGACTGCTCCAGTTAAGATATGGTCCACCTCAATCAAACCCCATTATTCAAGTCCTTTTTAAGTGAAATGAAATTCAGACATACCAAGAGAGAGCCATGGGAAATAAGAAGCTGATATTCATTGGAATCTGGAAGAGAACTAAGAAGCCAGGAGAGTCGGCCCTGTGCATTGCTATGTGACAGAGAAACCCAGGACCAAGGATCACCAGGAGTCAGCTCCAGAATGCCACAGTCTTTGGGGAGAAAGCATTGCTTTCATGATGTCTTGATTTGGATTTTTTCCTGGCCTCAAAACTGTGAGCCATTAAATTCCCATTGTTTAAGCCATCCTTTGCATGGTATTTACTTGAGCAGCCTAGGAGACTAAAACACTTATTATTTATCTCTAAATACTAGTGGGTATATCCCTAGACCTAGATAAGTACTGGTTCTATAAGTGATCGGTAACTATTTATTGATCAGGCCAACTGATTAGAAAGTTTGTATGTTATTATATAGAGTACGGCTCTTTGGGTGAAAGTTCCATAGTTTTGATTGAGCCTGCAAGGGCTAGCTGAAGTGTGTTTGTGCAAATCATTTAACACCCACCCACCCCACCCCTATGTTCACAATCTATTGAATAAGACTTTTGGACTATGCAGGCTCCAAGGTTCTTTGAAACTCTGAAATTCAGTCATTTCAAAATAGCATTTCCCCTTTTAAGTGCTACTGTTATTTGTCAAAAACATTCCCCATAAATTAAATTTTCCCCAACAGATGTGTGTTTTGATGATGTTTACTTTGGATAACTGGAAACAATTCCATTGCATCCTAAAATTATTCACCCTGACTGACTAGTTTTTTTCAGGCATTTGTGGCCACAGAAACCTTTATTCAAATAAAATTTTAACTAGAAACCCAACAAAGGTGTCAGGTAAAGCAGAGTTTCTTTGGCTGAATCTGGTGTGAGGAGTATGGGGCGAGGGCGGGGTGCAAAGCCTTACCTGTTTATCCCAGTCTGTGGGATCTTGGCAGAGCTTCCTAAGGCCCCACTGAACATATTTTTGTAAACTCTGATCCAGGTTCTAGGGGTCCAATATAATAAGAATTTAAACTTCAGGAAATTGTTAAATTTTCTTTGTTTCCTGAACCAAACATTTTTGCTGAACAATAATATGAAGTAAACAGAGAAAGAAAAGCACAGCTTGGTGGAATGAGATTATGTTGAAAACAATAAAAGAAAATGTTTCTAAAGTATGTCAAAGAAAAAACTACGCCAGGCAATGTTAAGCAGGTGAGGATGACTTTATTTGGGACTGTTGTAGCAGGGGAGAGAGTAAAACTCAACTCAGTCAAAAAAAAAAAAGACACCATGCTGTTTAAGGGCTGAGAGTGGGTTAGAAGGAAAGCTCTGGAAGATAGTAAGCAAGGCTGATGACTGGGGTGGATAAGGGATATAGTGAGGTTGAATTTGGGACCACTTGGTTCTGAATGTTTTCCTTTGCTTAATTGGGCTGCTTGGAGCCTGTAAAGGCAGGGAGAGAGGAAGAAGGAGATAAAAAACTACTGGGTTACCCATCTTTCAAGCCCTGGTCTAACTGCAGTGAGAGCGAAAAAGGAAGGGAGGTCAGGGTGAGGTTGATATTTACAATAGGGTCTGAAGTTTCAAGGTAGTCAGTAGAAGGGCAGGAGCATGAGAGGAATAAAGCTGATAGTTTGGTCAAGCTAAAGAAAAACAGTCTTGGTCAGGAAAGTGTGATAACTTTGAGCAGAGTTGAGATAGTTGAAGATTGCAAGAAAATCCAAATTTTAAAAATTAAAGTCATGGAAAAGGAAAGGAAATAACAAGGGAATGTAAAATAACTTATTCCTAGAAAAACAGAAGTAGTAGAAGTTTTTGCGTTAAGCAGTAAAGATTTGAATCCTTGCTTAAATCTAATCTACTATGTGACCTTGGCCAAGTTCTTTGAATTTTCTAATCTTTAATTGGCTTACCTGAAAGTGAGCTTTTGTGAGGTAATGAAAGTAAAACATTTACCATTGTGTCTGGCACTCAATAAGAGCTTAATTACTGGTATCTAAAAAGTAAACATTTGTTTTGTTTCTCCTGGTTCAGTATCATTCTACTCTCCCACAACTGTAGATGTATAAAAGAAATAGTAATGGTGATGTTCTGTACATTTGATTTTTTAAAATTATAGCATAATAGCAAGAACATTCATGTCTTATATAAAAAAAATCAATTCTGGGAAGATTAAAAACCTAAATGTAAAAGCCAAAACCATAAAGCTTTTAGAAGATAAAAAGGAAGAATATATTAATGTCCTTGGTAGGGGAGGATTTCTTAAACAAAACACAAAAAGCAGTACCATAAAGAAAAAGATTAATAACTTCAACTACATTAAAATTACAATCATAAATTTGCCTTCTTCAAAAGACAACATTTTTTTAAATACCCTGAATAACCATAGATTAGAAGAAACTCTTTGCAACGCATGTAGCTGATAAAGGACTTGTACCTGATTATATATGGAAATAAAAGAAAACTCCTAAAAAGTCAAAAAACCCAATACAAAAATAGATAAAAGACCTAAAAGAGGCATTCACAAAAGAGGAATTCGAATGTCCAACAAACATATAGAAAGTTTCTAAACTTTAGTAGTCAGGGAAATGCAAAATTTTGCCATTTTTCATAAATTAAAATGTATTCATGAGGATATAGAGTTTCAAGAATTCCCACATGCAGCTGGTGGGATTGTAAATTGGTACAACCTTTTTGGTAAACAATAAACTACAATCTAGTAATGTTGAAAATGTATTCCTCTTGATTTACCAAGTGGAGAATCCACTCATAAGCAAGGCCACATGAGACCTGGCTGAGGGGCAGGCAGAGTAAGGGGAGCAGGAGGGAAGGTTGCGGTGAGTTGATTACTGGTTGGGCCTGTGAACATGCCGATGAACTGGGTGCTCTGAGTGCTCTCGGCACACATCTGGAGCACAGCACCATTGGATGACCCAATCCAGGTGCCTTTACAGACCTTGCAGTAGGCTTAAGAAGCCACCCCCTTTCTTCTTCAATGTCCCTCCCACGCCCTCTACCGACAACAATTAATATAATGCTTGCAGCAAAGAAAAATTACTTAAAGCTCCATTACTGCAGATAAAGAAGGGTGTGTTTGGAGGTGAAAGGCAAGAAATTGATTAATGGTGCAGAAGGGATAGAGAGAGGGTCTTGAATACCAGTACAGTTATAGTACTTGTATCATAGTTACACAAGTGTTTGCATTACAACTGTTGCTAAATTGCTCAAGTTTATGCACGTTTCCATAAAGAGAAAAAAAAAGGTAAGATGGTGCAAAAAGCGGTTTGAAGGACTGCAAACATATATAACCAAATATAAGGATTTATTAATTTGAAAATAATTTTGAAAAGCCCAGTTTTTGAGAAGACCAAGTATTTATTTTTTAAATGATATATTACCAAAAAATGACAAGAGCTTTAAATTGTCTGAAGTTATATTTCTAATAATTGGGGGAGAGCACGTATGCACTAATTTATTGAAAAAGTAAATGTTTCAAAGACTGTATATGTTAGTAGGGGATTGAGATTATAAAAACCTTCTCTTATTGTCTTAAGCATATATTTTTCAAGCTGAAAGTGACCTAGCAATTGTCTAATCCAAAGTTTAATTTGTAAATATGGAAATTTTAATATCCAAAAATGGCTAAGGTTTTCAGACAGTGAGCTCCAGGATTAGAATTGGAATGCAAGTCTCTTGACACAGGGTCATGCTCATGCTTGAACGCCATGCTGAGGATCTTAACAAATCTCCTAAGGTTGAGCACATTCTACAAGTATGAATGAAACCAGCAGCTTGGTCTACTTCTTTTTTTACTCATTTGATTTTTCCTCTTTTGAGTGGGTTTGATGCTGAGATTTATAACAGATTGGTCGCCACTGGCAGTGTGAGAGGAAGATGACCCTGCCAAAGTGGAATGAAAAATGAAAAGTGTGATAAGATGTGATAGAGTGCAATAAAATCCCTGCTCAATGCCCAAATAAAACTGCCAGTGTTTGGGTGCTGCAGCCTATTGGGCTCTGCTTAGACAGCAGCCAACAAGATCAGCGCAGTGTTGAGTGAGCATCTGTTATTTAAGTTCCCCAAATCATACGTGTCTATGAGTTGATGTAAAGAATGAATGGCCACACACTGTGTAGTGCCTTATGATACTTAATCTTGGTTAAAATGCAGTTTAAAGCAAATATTTGAAGTAAAGCTTGAGCCTGTCTTATATTTATTTACATATTTAAATAATAAGTTCTGAACCAATATTACCATAGGATTAATAAATTAGTTAGTTAACAAAATGCGTTCACAAACAATAATCACTATACTACCATTGTAAATGTAATATTTGGGCACTGTTTTCTCACCTAAAATCAGAAACCCTGAGTCTTCTAAGTTTTGACGTGTTTTAAGAGTTGAAATAGCTCTGACATCCCCCATTACCTGTGGAATATAAAATGCAGCCATTCAGAAGCTAGATGACAGTGATAAAGTGCAAACTAATGGTGTTCACCCTCTGTACTAACCCTGATGTACCTGGCCTTTTCAAAACAGGGAGGCTAATGTCTAACAAGTCATGTAAAAGTCAGAGTGAATGAACCTTAAAGTAAATGCAACATAACACCCTTTGCATTTTAGTTTTCCTTGAAATATCATCACTTTAAGTTCACTGTCAAAGCCAAAAGGCAACAATTCTGGGTGAATTTTGAAATGTGTGTTAACCAGAAAACAATCCAGTAAAAAAGTAGGTTGTATCATTTGCTGTCACCAGATAGTTTTAGCCCTCAGTTGTTGCTTTGATATTCAAGGTGCTAGCATTGGTTTCAATATACTTTCTCTGAAACTGGAATAAATTATTTTTAATCAAAAGCTAGAGCTGTGATTTATGAAAATATAAATTAGTTTCATCTGAGAAGGCAGTGGAAATGGTAGACTTGTTTATTGAATACTTACCATGTACAGATATTTTTATATATTTATATAATTTAGTGAGTATACATAACCTTGTATAGTAGATATATACCTATTTTTTTCCTAGTTTACCAATGTGGCAATGAAATTCAGAGAAGTAAAAGATTCACTCAAGTCATAAATTCAGTGGTGGTTATAATGAAATTCCCTTTTCTGATTAAAAAAAATTTTTTTTTATTATATAACATACCTCCTGGTGAAAATGAGATTTTCTTCTAGTGTCTGTATTGACAGCAGTCAAAAATGCATAGTACATATGTTTGGTTGTTTAGTTTGATCATATATATGTTATATATATATTCTTCTCTAATGGAACATAGGGTCTATTTCATACTCTAATGCTGTAATTGAGGTAGGGGAGAGAAGAGATGCTGGAAATGATGGGCTAGAGAAGGAAGGGTGATTGAAAAATGGGATATAAACTTAGTAAACCAGGACTTAGGGTATCTGAAATCCAAGGCCCATCAGCCAGAGAAAAGAGAATTAGGAGAGAAAGATCAGGACTTCAGAGAGGAAATGAAATGCTTCCTCAGCTCTGACTTAATCAGTCCAAGGGTTTTATATTTGTGATTTGTGTCTTTCTGCTTCCTTCTTTAGAGACCTCTTAAATATTTAAATGCCTTGCACATTCTCTTTAAACAGAAACTTGAATGGAGCAAACAAAGGCTAGTGCTTGAGATTCAATAATTGTAAGTTATGGTTTGTGGTGCACATTCGTAAGACAAGATTTTAAAAGGCCTATTTCCCTGGAGGTGGGCTGGAGTAGGATATTGGTTTTCTCTCAGAAACCTGGTACTTCAAGAGGTGGGGTCTTTAATTGGATAAAATGCTGGGTCCTCAGATAACCTTGTGTTTTGAGATCCTTTGAAAGGGACTACAGAAAATTATCTTAGCAACAAAAAATATTATGGTTGTTAATAATTAAAGTTTATATTTTAGACCCATATTCAATGAACCCAATTGTGTACATTCCTCACAGCACCCACCGAATGATTAGCAAATAAGTGCTGAGACCCCAAGTGTTAGCATGTGATGTTGATTGAATTGTATAACCCGGTTTAGACATGTTCTTGGTCTTGGTTGCATTCTGGTGGCTGTGGACCCATTGTAAATAAGATCTCTTCAAGGTGTTACTTCAGTTATGACTAAATCAAGTTGGGCTTTGTTCCAGACTACTGGAGTTCTTTATAAGCAGAATGAAAGTCAGAAGGAAAGAGCCAGAAGCCAGAATCAAGCGAACTCAGAATAGAAAGGAAGTGACACTGACATGTGCCTTGCCTTGTGATGGAAAAGCCAAGGAGCCCCCAAAGATTATTGGCCAACCAAGAGCTATCTACCCTGGGAAGAAGCAAGCCTCCTGACCTCTAAAACTGTGAGCCAGTTAATTCCTGTTGTTAAACCAAACCAATGTATGGTATTTCAGTAGCTAGAAAACATAGTGGCATTCATAAAACTTAAAAGCACACATATTATATATTGCCTAAAAAGATAAGAACTTGGAATTTTCAACAGAGTTAAGAGTCTAGAATAGTGGTTCTCTACTTTGGGCAATTTTGCCCCATAGGAGACATTCCTTTGGTCACAACTGGCAGAGGGATTGTTACTGGCATCTAGTGGGTAGAGACCACGATGCTGCTAAACATGCTACAATGCACAGGACAACTTCCCTACACACAAAGAAGAATTTTCTGGCCCAAAATGTCAATAGTGCTGATGCTGAGAAACCTGGTCTAAAGGATGGTTAAAAGATGTGCTCCTGAGATTCACACTAATGCACAAATGCAGAGGTAAATGAAATTGTAGGGCAGGATGTGAAAGGCCCTGTTCTCATACAAAAGCCGATCACTGCATTGTCTAGAGGACAGTTTGACTTAAATAAGAAGGATGAAGCTTGAAGCTCCTAGCCCTGATTAGTAATGGGATTCAGCTTATTAAACATACAGACCAAACTGGGAAAAAGAACTAAGAATTTCATTGGTTTAATCTACAAGCATTTATCAGTAGTGACCAACTCATGATCATGGATGAAATTTATCACACACAGATTCAGAATATACCCTTCAATTTAATTGCAGGAGAATTTAGAAAGCTTTCTACAGTTTACAACTTCTCTAATATGAGAAAATGTATAATTATTTCCCCATTGGAATTATTTTCTTTAATAAAGTGGGTAGTCTGAGTTGTATAACTATATCCTTTCCCTTTGGGACTTAATAAAGTAAAACAGAATGAATGAGATTTTGTGACCTGCTAAATGGCACTCCCTCTGGAGTTTGGTGATATTTTATTTCACAGTGCTTGAATATTTTACAATAAGCATTTATCATTTCTAAAAGATACATTTTTTTAAATGTATATACTTTTGTTGTTAAATAGTGTAATTTTAAACACCTTTATTTTCTCTAAACCGGTTATTGTACAAAAACAAAATGCTTATTAAGGGTATAAATTGCTACAATTCATGTGAATTGGTGTTTCTTTCTTAAGTAGAGCATATGAGGATAGGACATTCCAGACTTGGATAACAAACTTATACAGTTTAATAATGGCAATTAACTAGTGTTTTCTGGAAAGCCTCAATGTCTCCATAACTTTTTTTATTTTCTTAAATGTTACTGAGGCCTTGGTTAATGCTATTTTTCTTTAGAATTACAGATACCTGGTATGGAGGAAGTTTCTGATTATATCATGCAACATAAATACATGTTCCAAGGTACTTTTGGTTGGGTGGGTGGGTATTTCACTGTATTGTTAAGTTTTGGTTTTGTTTCAAATGAAAAGAAGAAAAAGGTATAGTTGCCATTCAAAAATTGCACAGGGAAAATAAATACAGAGAGTTAATAAGAAGTGCCTGTCAAATAGTAGTTTGAGTGATCTGAGTGATTCACCAGCCCCAGTCTAGTGCATTTTCTTCTGTGTTGACAGAAATTGACACAGTATTAGTGAAAGGATTATACAGTTACATTCCAAGTTGTTGATATCTTTTCAAGAAATAAAAACAAACTTGTTCTCTCTTACTTCAGTTAATGATTTTCAATTCGATATATACGTTTCCAAAAACATACACGTCTACAGAGAATCTGCATCTACAGGTTCTTTTCTAAACTGAAATGTAGGATCTTGAGTTCAAGTTCTCTCCTCTTAGGTAGAAAATCATCTTTCAAAGCCCAGGACAAATCTTAAAATATAATTATATAAGCATTTTCTTGGAACAGATGTATTTCTAAATAATCTTCTATACAACTGTTTAATATTTGAACTCTTAGTCTATGCTAAGTGCTCCACATCCATTACTTCATTTAATCATTTAGGCATGTGAACACCCGTCACATATATTACTGTTATTATTGCAATATAATAGATGAGGAAACCAGGGAACAGTAAAGTTGTTACTTGCTTAATACCAAACAGCTACTAAGTGAGAGAGTTCAAATTTGAACCCAGGTCTACCTCTGCCTCCAGTATTTGAATCCTCAAGGTTTACACTCTACTGCCTCACAATGAAGAAGCATGGCCATAAAATTCAGTAAAAGAAAATAATCTAGGAGTTAATTAGTGGGTTGGAGTACCGAATAGTTATCCCTGTTAGTTGGTAATATCAGAGAAATTATAAAGATTGCTGTGGGGAATTCATAGGAAAAGCTGTCTATATACTCTCACGAAGCTCAGTAATTACGTTAAATCAAAAAGCATGCTAGACCATGTTAGAACAGCTTTTACCAATATAGATATAGGATGCGCTGGAAGGATGGATTATGTATCTAAATTTTTAGAGAAATAAATGGAATCTAATCATTGAGAGACCATAACATCAGTTAGCCTTCTAACACTTCTGCTTTGGCCATTTGGGACATCAGTTTCTACTTCAACCTTGGACTCCAGCAGAGAAAGTATGTGCCCCTTCCAGGCACTTGCTTCTTCCCCCATCCCTGACTCTGCTTCATATCCCCAGAGAACTAGAATCAGGTGCTAATTTCTTGTCTGCAAACATCCCTGTGGAACGTTTGATTCTTGATATCTTTCTATCTGTTGCTTTCTCGGTATTTATTAATAGTGACTAGCAACTTAAGAGTCACCTAACTTCTTTTATATCTCTAATACATTTTCAAATATCAGGACAATAATAATATTTTTCCCTATCAAAGATGTTATAAACACATGCCAGTTCCAGACGCACCGACAAAGCATCATTTAGAGAATTGGCACAGGCAAACATTTTAATTTTTAAATATTTATAGGGTCTCAAATGCTTAGATTTGGGTTGATCATAATTACTGGTTCATGACAAAGTCCCAACACTGTTCCACTTACAGCCTTTCTTTATTGATTTATCTATTTACTTTCATGTAATACTCACCTATAGATATACCACCAAAAATGAAGGCCAGAATCTTGACAGTAACTCATTTCTGGCTCTGTGATCTTCCCCTTTCTATTCCCGGCTTCCTCCAATCCAGCCATCCAAAGAAACCATCAACTCGAATCAAGTTCATCAATCTCTCGCTTTCCTTTTTATATAGTTTTTAATTGTTATATATATCCATAAAGACTATATTATTTTTGTTTTTAACTTTAATAAAGAGGATATTGTGCTATCTGCTATATTTAGGATATTTTTTTACTAAATGTTATGCTAAGGTTTATATACATTGTTGCTTTAGTTTTTCAATTTGAGTGTTGTTCCACATTCCATTATTTATTCATCTCCTCTACTTGTGATGAGCATTTGGGTTGTTCCCAGATGTTTACTATTATGAACAGAGTTGCTGTGAACATTCTTGTGCATTTGTTCTGGTATGTATACACAGAAGAATTTCTCTTGGGTTTATGTGAAGAAGTAGATTTCCTGGGTCATAGGGTATGTAAATGTCCAGCCTTACAAGATAATCCTGAAATGGTTTTGACATTTCACACTCCCACCAGCGATGTATGAGAAATCCCACAAATGTGATATTACTTCCAACACTGGGCACGGTCAAGCTTTTTAAGTTTTTGTCAACCTAAAGAAAGTATTGTGGTATCTCATAGTGTCTTGCTTTGACATATTCCTGACCATGGATGAGTTCAAACATCTCCTAATATATTTACTAGTCATAGATATTTCCTCTGCCATGACAACCTCATTCATGTCTTTTGCCTCCTTTGTTTCTTCCTTTGGGTCATTGGTACTTTACCTAAAAATTTTTAGGAGTTCTTTGATAGTCTTGATAAAATTCCTTTGTTGGTTATGTTTATTGCTCATATCCTCTCCCCATTGATAGCTTGTGTTTTCAAGGATGATTTTTTTGATAATTTTAATATTGTATAAAATATGTTCATCAATATGATAAACTAAGATGTTTATGGTTTTGTTTTTAACATTCAAGTCCTTAATCTATCCAGCGATGATTTTATTCTTGTGGATAGCCAGTTTTCCAGTTCTATTTTTT
>PVKH010029551.1:0-12639 GCA_004027955.1 Chaetophractus vellerosus | reverse complement strand
AAGCAATTTTAAGCAATGTATTAATAAAACTGTAATTTTCTATTTAAGGAAATAATCTCACTCCGTAAATGTTTCTTTTATCAGTAAACCATTTTCCTACAAGTAAAAACCAGGAATGTGATAGCAATCATTCAAGCATTTTAAATTTACAGGCTGACAAATAAACCAATCTGAAACTGTTTTTTCTAAAACAAAAAAAATGCTTTGTTCACTCTCCTACATAATCTTCCTGTTACCAAATTTCAGAAGAGTGAGAGATTTGAATCAGTTTTTTCTTACAGTTAAATTAACCTTAAGAAGGCAATATCTCAGGGGATAGTAATGGAATCCTGAAAAAAAACTTAAAATCACCTAGAGATGTAGTGTCAGTTAACTAGAAGTTTTATTTCTCCTCCAAACTGCAATCTGGCTTCCATATAGAACAGGATTCTTTGTCTTTTGGCAGCCTCTTTGGCTAACTTTGGATCTCAACATCCAGTGCTCCTTTAAAACAGTTCAACAAGGCCAGGAAAGGTAATTCTACTGACCAATACACTATTCCAAAACCCAGGATACTTGCTTTTCTGACTCAATATCAGTCCAGTCAGGGAATCCATGGTTAGGATCTCATCTCATTAGTTTTTCAATTCATATTGGATTCACATTTAAGCTATTTTCAGTCATGCACATTGACCTAGATTCTCCCACAGTGTAAGCTACTTCCCAAGAGTATGCTAGATACTTGAGGAAACTGCATTAACGCTTTCAAGTATGGTATAAAAACCGGTTTTCTAGCAGATGAAAATAGCTACCTTACAGGATATTAAATGATAACATTCTGACAAGGATTTATACAGCTTCTCCAAGTGTCTGCTGTGTAAACCAGGGAAAACCCAGAAACTAAAAGAAATTGGTTCACTAAATAGAAGGAAACCAAAAATTTAGAGAGTACATTTCTAAAAATCTTAGAAATTGAGTGAAATTATCACCTAGATTGCTATTGGAGGAAGGTCTTTGACACCATACCACATTTAGGACAAAATTAAGTCCTATTTCTAGGAATATAAGTGAATTCCCCCTGGCAATTCTTTCTCCCAATCAGTCTGTGCCAACCAGTCTAAAGCAAGGGTCTTCTGGGATCCTTAGTGGAGGTATTTTACTTTCTCACAGTAGAGCGTTAAAGGAGGTATACATTCATCTCTTTAAACATATTATTAATTTGTAAAGAAATCTAAGTAAAACTAGCTTCAGCAAGACTAGCCAATTATTTTTGGCTGTTTTAATTGAAAATACCAGGGATAGATGTTTGAAGAATGGCTAGATCTAATGGATCAAATGAAACCATCCAGCTCAATCAGTCTCACCATTGTTTGCACTTTCTCCATTTCTCCACCTCCCAGCTCTTCTTTCCTCTGTGTTTGCCTCCGTGTTTGGCTTCATTTTCTGGCAGGTCCTTTCCTCATAACTGTGGCTCTTGGACAGCCTCTGGCTTATCATTTTAGCAAATCAGCAGGAAAAAAAAAAGTGTTTCAGTAAAAGTCTCTGCAACGAATCTGATTGGACTGGCTTGGGCTTTTATACCTTCAATATTTCTCGCATTAAGTGTATCCTCTTCAATAAATAGATTGAGACACAGTAAAGCACAGTGGTAAGAACCATGTACTTGGTAGCCAACATGCTCAGGTAAAAACTTGTCTGTGTCCCTTCCTGACTGTGACTATTATTTGTACATGAATGAATAATTGTAGCCAGAATGTTTTAATGTTTCTATTGACCAGATCCTGCATTAGGCACCCATTTCTGGGTAGGAAGACGTGGTAGAGAAAATAGCACCACCGGGTTTGAGCTCAGTCAAAGAAAAACAATCAAGAAGATATAATGAGTTTCTGGTTGACCAAGATAATGGTGTAAAATGTTCCCGGGTGCTATTCCCCCAAAGAATCTTTGAAAAAACCAGCAAAAACTAGCAGAAACATCTTCAGAACACCAGAAAAAGTTAAAGAGTTGCAGCAACTGGGTGAGTGCCAAAGCAAGAAAATACAGCTTTGAAAACTGTAGAGGAGGACTTCTGGGGAAGATGGCAAAGTAGGGAGTTCCAGGACCAGTCCTTCCACTGAAACAGCCATTAAACATGCAGGAACTGTCTGAAACAACTGTTCTGGGTCTCTGAAGGCCAGAAGAACACTGTACAGCATCCAGGGAAGAGCAGGAGGAAGAGGCTGATAAACTATAGTAAAGAAGAATGCGTTGCATTCTCTGCATGGCAGCACAGCTGCCAATGCCCATCCCTTGCTCTCGTGGCAAGACACTTTGAAGTCCAGTCCCTGGCTACCGTGTTAGTGAAAGAAAGAGACATAAAAATCCTCTTCCCGAAGAACAGGTGTGGGCATGACTGACCACTGATTATCATGTTTCATTATTGAATTTGGATCATCGGGTCCCAACTCAGATATTTTTTCAACCCACCCCAGACAAAGGTGGCAGCAGCCATTGTTTCAATTCCATGGTGGAGAAGGGTGGAGGTGGTGGAGATTTAAAGACATGGAGCTTTTTCAGGGCTGCAGAGGACAGTTAGGTGAAGGGCTGCATTTTCTGAGCAGGACAGTAAAGCCCAGCATTGAGAGGCAGTCAAAGAAGATTTTGGCACTCACCATGATCCCCTCCCTAGGGCACTTTGGAGCTACTCTGCACCCACTTCATGGGAACCTGGCCCTGTTTGGCAGGAAAATACTGACTTGGGAAAGTCCTCTTCAACGTAATCTGCTTCTCAGAATTTACCCTCCTGGCAAAAAGATGTAGAGAAAATGAAAGGAGTGTAAAAAGCCTATAGAGGCAAAAAACAAACAAACAAACAAAAACAAAAAACAAATAGAACAGATCAAGATTCTCAGACAAGGAAGAGAGAAAAGGAAACTTTCTCCTGAAAGTGAAACAATTGCACAAAAAGTACAATTTTTTAAAAGTTGTGCTGCATATCAAGGCCAAAAATCAGATTAAGAACAGCTGAAAGATCTAATCACTTAAGCACAGGCTATGGTAAAGATGTAAAAGAAGGTGGCCTAAGCATCAAAGAAAAGCCATATTACAAAGCCAAATCAACAACAAAACCATAGGCAAGAGAGAGAAACTGACCTTCAGAGTAAACTCATGAAGATAATCACAGCAAAAAAATTACAAGTCATACTAAGAAACAGGAAGATGTGGCCCAGACAAGGAAACAAATTAAAACTTCACAGGAGATGCAGAATTACAGTTACGCAGAAAAAATTCAAACAAAACTCCTAAATCAATTCAAGGAGAAGTAGGAAAATATGGCCAAAGAGATCAAGTTTACTAAGAAGACAATTTGTGAGCATAAAAAGAATTAAAAAGAATAAAAAGAAACATGAAAGAAATTATGAGGATGAAAGGCTCAACAGAAGAGAAAAATAAACTAGAGGTGTACAACAGCAGATTTGAACAGGTAGTAGAAGCAATCAGCAAACTATAAGATGAAAGAGTTGAAATATTATAGGCAGAAGAACAAAAAGAGAAAAGAATGGAAAAGTTTGAGAAATTGAGCAATGCCTAAGAGATTTGAATGATAGTACAAAGTTCACAACCATATGGATCCTAGGCATCCCAGAAGGAAAAAAAAAAGGAAAGGGAGCAGAAAGAATTTTTGAGAAAATAATGGACAAAAGCTTTCTAACTCTTATGAAAAATATGTCCAAGAAGAGTAACATACTCCAAGCAAACTAAATCCTAATAGACCTTCTCTGAGAAACATACTAATCAGAATGTCAAATAACAAAGATAAAGAGAGAATTCTGAAAGCAACAATAAAAAAGTTATTCATCACATACAAGAGATCCTCAATAAGACTACGTGCAAATTTTTCATCAGAAACCATAGAGGCAAGAAGGCAGTGGTATGATATATGTAAAGAACTGCAAGAGAAAATAAAAATGCCCATCAAGAATTCTTTTCTGGCAAAACTGTCCTTCAAAAATTAGGGAGAGTTTAAAATATTCACAGATACACATAAACAGAGAGTTCTTCAATAAGAGACAAAACCTAAAGAAATACTAATGGGAGTTCTGCAGCCTGAAAGGAAAAGACGAGAGAGTGTTTTGAAGTAGTGTAAAGAAATTAACATTATCAGTAAGGGATAATGTTCCCTTGGACTCACCCAGCACATCTAACAAGGAGGTGAGGACTAGCAACCACCATACCAAGGAAATGAGAGAGCCTACAACTGCAAGCAAGAGAGTCCCATCCATAGGCTGTATGGGATTGAAGCCCCCTCTCAATTAGAGTGGCGTGGACCTCACCACCCCAGAATCCTCGGGTTTGGGGAATGAACTATGGACTAGGGTTGACCTACTGATATTCTATTATAGGCTTATTGTGATTCTAGCAATGGAAGAAATTACAACATTGATGTGGAGGCAGTGGCCAACTGCACAGGCTCTGGGGACAGAGAGAGGGAAAAATAGGCGTAATACGGGGGCTTTCTCAGGACTTGTGAATCACCTGGAATAACATTGCAATGACAGATATAAGCCATTATATATCTTCCCATAAGCTGCAGAATTATGTGGGAGAGAGTGTAAACTACAGCGTTCATGCTCAGTGGCAATGCCCCAGAATGCGTTTATCAATTGCAATGAATGTGCCACATTAATGAAGGATGTTGTTTATGTGAGAGGGTATGGGAGGTGTGGGAAGTGGGGCATACGGAAATCCCTATATTTTTTATGTAACATTTATGTAATCTAAGTATCTTTTAAAATATTAAAAAATATATTTAAAAAAATAAACGAACATTGTCAGTAAGGGCAACTAAAAGGGTAAAAAGAGAAATGAAAATAAGATGTGATACATAAAAAACAAAGGATAAAATAGTTGAAGTAAGTACTGCCTTCACAGTAATGACATTGAATGTTAACGGATTAAACTCCCCAATCAAAAGACAATAATTGGCAGAATAGATAGATTCACGTAGAATCAAAGACACAAATAGGTTGAAAGTGAAGGTTGGAAAAATATATTCCGTGCAAACAGTAACTAAAAAAGACCTGGAGTAGCTATACTAATTTTGGACAAAAGAGACTTCAAATGCAAAACTGTTATAAGACTCAAAGAATGACACTACATATTCAGAGAAGGGGCAATATACCAAGAAGATATAACAATCATAAATATTTATGCAACTAACCAGGGTGCCCCAAAATACACTGGCAAACTGAAGGGAGAAAGAGCCACTTCTACAATAATAGTTGGACAGTTCAATACACCACACTAATCAATAGATAGAACAAATAGACAGAAGATCAATAAGGAAATGGAGAACAAAAATAATATGATGAATGAACTAGACCTAACAGATGCAGAGAAGATACTGCACCCTCCAAACAAAAGCAGTATATACATTCTTCTCAAGTGTCCATGGATAGTCTCCAGGATAGAACACATGTTGGGTCATAAAACAAGTCTCAATAAATTTTAAAATATTGAAATTATACAGTGAACTTTCTCTGATCATAATGGAATGAACCTTGAAAGCAATAACAGGTAAAAAACTGGAAAATACACAAATATATGGAAATTAAACAAAACACTCAATCAGTGGGTCAAAGAAGAAATTGCAAGGGAAATAAGGAAATATTTTGAGAAGAATAAAAAGAACACAGCATACAAAAACTTATGGGAAGCAGTGAAGGCAATGCTGAGAGGGAATTTCATAGTCCTAAAAAAAAGAAGAAAGAACTAAGATCAAAGACCTACCTGCACATGGAACAACTAGAATTAGAACAGGAAACTGATACCAAAGAAAGCAGAAGGAAAAATATAACAACTGGGACAGAAATAAAGAAATTGAGAATAAAAAAATCCAATAGAATTATCAATATGAAAAGTTGGTCTTCTGAGAAGATCAATAAAATTGACAAAACCTTAGCCAGACTGACAAAGAAAAAATGAGGGAAAATGTAAATGAACAAAATCAGAGATGTGAGAGCGAACATTACTACTGACCGCACAAAAGCAAAAAGGATCATAAGAGGATATTATGAACTGTATACCAACAAATTAGACTACCTAAGTAAAATGGTCAAATTCATAGAAACACAGCCTACAGACTCTAGAAGAAATAGAAGATATAAACAGACCAATTACAAGAGATTGACTCAGGGGCCAGCTGCATAGCCCAGTGGATAGGATGCCGGTATACCACATGGGAGGCCCCAGGTTCGGTTCCCGGGGACCTCTCCTAGCGGGCAGACCACCTTGAGAAGGGCAAGGTGCCATGGGCAGGCACAGCCGCCATGGGCAGGGCAGAGCCACCATGGGCAGGGCAAAAAGCTGCCACGGACAGGGCAAAGCCGCCGCAGGCAGGGCAGGTTGCCCGCGAATGGAGCGCAGCCAGCCACCCGCGAACTGAAGCAGAGCTGGCCGTGAATGGAAGCAGAAGCCGCCCACAAGCAGGGCAAAGCCGCCTGCGCGGTGACCAGTCTCGGTGCATTGCCGCAACAGGGGGAGACAAAGTGGACAGAGAGGAACACAAGAATGGACACACAGCAAGAACAAGCAGAAAGGGGGGGAATGTAATAAAAAAAAATCCTCTTAAAAAAAAAAAAAGACATTGACTCAGTCATCAAAATCCTCCCAACAAAGAAAAGCCCAGGACCAGATGGCTTCATAGGTGAATTCTACCAAAAATTTTGAGAAGAATCAATACTAATCCTGCTTAACTCTTCCAAAAAATTGAAGAGGAGGTAACATTGCTTAACAATTTATAAGGTCAACATCACCCTAACACCAAAACCAAATAAAGATACTACAAGAAAAATTACAGACCAATTTCTCTTATGAATATAGATGCAAAAATCCTCAAAAATACTTGTACATGGAATCCAACAGCACATTAAAAGAATTATACACCGTCATCAATTTGTTTTTATTCAAGGTATGGAAGGGTGATTCAACACAAGAAAATCAAATAATATAATAACAACACTGAAAGAATGAAGGGAAAAAAACACATGATCATGTCAATTGACACAGAAAAGGCATATGGCAAAATCTGGCAGTGCTTCTTGATAAAAACTCTTAGAAAACACAGAAATAGAAGGAAACTTCCTCAACGTGATAAAGGGCATATATGGGGGGAAAAAAAACAAAAACCAACATTAACATTATACTCTACTGTGAAAGACTGAAAGCTTTCCCTTAAAGATCAGGAACAAGAAAAGGATGCCCAGTATCACCACTGTTATTCAATATTGTGCTAGTAGTTCTAGCCAGATCAGTTAAGCAAGAAAAAGAAATAAAAAGACATCCAAATTGGAAAGGAAGAAGTAAAACTTTCACTATTTGCAAATGATAGGATCCTGTATACAGAAAGTCCCAAAAAATCAACAACGAAGTTAGTAGAACTAATAAACAAGTTCAGCAAAGTGGTGGGATGCAAGATCAACACACAAAAACCAGTAAAGTTTCTATATACTAGTCATGAGCAATATGAGGAGGTAATTTTTAAAAATTTCATTTACAGTTGAAACTAAAAGAATCAAATATCTAGGAATAAATTTAACCAAGGATGCAAAGGACTTGTACACTAAAAACTACAAAACATTGCTAAAAGAAATAAAAGAAGACCTAAATGAATGGAAATACATTTTGTGATCATGGATTGGAAGACTAAATATCATTAAGATGTCAATTCTATGCAAATGGATTTATAAATTCAATGCAATTCCAATCAAAATCCCAACAGCCTAATTTGCAGAAATGAAGAAGGCAATTAACATATCTATTTGGAATGGTAAGGGGCCCCAAATAGTCAAAAATATCTTGATAAAGAGGAACAAGTTTGGAAGACTCACACTTCCTGACTTTAAAGCATATTATAAAACTACAATGGTTAGAACAGCATGGTACTGGCATAAGGATAGATATATTCATCAATAGAAGCAAATTGAGAGTTCAGAATTAGAGTGTCTAATGTATGGCCAATTGATTTTTGACAAGGCTGCCAAGTCCACTCAACAGGAAAAGAATAGTCTCTTCAAAACATGGTGCTAGGAAAACTGCATATCCATAGGTAAAAGAAAGAAATAGAATCCCTAACTCACACCATATACAAAAATTCACTTAAAATGGATCAAAGACCTAAATATAAGAACCAGGACAATGAAACTCCTAGAAAAAAATGTAGGGATGAATCTTCAAGATCTTGAAATTGGCAATGGTTTCTTAGACGTTACACCCAAAGCACAAGCAATGAAAGAAAAAACAGATAAACAATACCTCATCAAAATTTAAAAATTTTATGCATCAAAGAACTTTGGCAAGAAAGCGAAAAGACAACCTATTCAATGAAAGAAAACACTTGGAAATCACATATCCAATAAGGGCTTAATACCCAGAATATATAAAGAAATCCTACAGCTCAACAATGAAAAGACAAACACCCCAATTAAAAAATGGACAAAAGACATGAATAGACATTTTTCCAAATAGGAAATACAAATGGTCAAAAAGCATATGAAAAGATGCTCAATATCACTAGCTGTAAGAGAAATGCAAATCAAAGCCATGAGATATTATTTCATACCTAACAGTATGGCCACTATTGAAAAAAGAGAAAAATACAAGTGTTGTGTGAATGTGGATGTGGAGAATTAGGAACACTTACTCCTTGATGGTGGGAATGTGAAATAGTGCAGCTGCTGTGGAAGATAGTTTAGCATTTCTTCAGGAAACTAAGCATGGAATTATCATAATATCTGGCAATCCCACTACTAGAATATATCCATAAGATCTAAAAATAGGAACTCAAACAAATATTTGCACACCAATACTATTACAAGCATTATTCACAATTGCTAAAAGATGGAAGCAAATGAGGGGTCCATCCTCTAATTAATGCATTAAGAAAATGTGGTATATACATGCAATGGAATATTATTCAGCCACGAAAAGAATGATTTCCTGATGTATGCAACAACATAGATGAACACCGAGGACATTATTTTGAGTGAAATAAGCCAGACACAAAAGGCTAAGTGTCATGTGATCTCACTGCTACGAACTAATGGTAATATGCAAACTCAGAGATTTAGAATCCAGAATATAGGTTATCAGGAGATTGATTGGGGTTAGAGAACGGAGAATTGGTTCTTTTTTTTTTTTTTTTTTTTTTTTTTTAGGTACTGGGGACCAGAGATTGAAACTGGGACCTCATATATGGAAAGCTGGTACTCAAGCACTGAAACACACTGGCTCCCTTGAGTTGGGTTTTTCATTTGTTTTGCTTGTTGTTGTTGCTGTTGTTTTAGGAGGCACCGGGTACCAAATGCAAGACCTCCCATGTGGGAAGCAGGCGCTCAACCGCTTGAACCACATCCACTCCCAGGGAGTTGATTCTTAACTTGTACAGAATTTCTATTTAGGCTGATGGTAAATGTTTGGAAATGGATGGTGGTGATGTTAGTACACTATTAAGGGTATAATCAACAGCACTGAATGATATAGATAAATATGGTTAAAGGAAAAACTTTGGGATTATACATTATCAGAATAAAAATTAGAAGGTCAAATGTAGGACTGTAAAACATAGTGAGCCCAATTTTAGATGATGGACTATAGCACAAGTATAAAAATATTCTTTCGTGAATTATAAGAAATGCATGATACTAATACAAGGTTTTAATAATAGGGCAATATATGGGGAAAATATACTTAATATAAATAATGGATGATAGATAGAACTATTTTAATGATCTTTCATCAATTGTAACAAAAGTAACTTGTTTTTTTAAAAAAGTACAGCTATAAAAAAAAAAGTGCTATCATCAATTATAACAAATTTCCATAGAAATGTAAGCTGTTGGTGGTGGGGTGGTGTATGGGAATCCTGTATTGTATGCATGTTGTTTTGTTAACTCACAACTTCTTTAATTAAAAAAAAAAAAACATTAGGAGAAGTTCAGGGCAGCCTTGAAGGCCCTTCTGCCACTCACTTATCAGTGCAGTATGGAGCCAATATGCACTCACGCTGAGGGTCCCTGGCCCTCGGAAGGAGCAGAGTTACCCTGATGTGCATACTGCAGTGCTGTATGTCAGTGTCAATGTGGCAGCCTGAAAGAATGAAACAGGAAACTTATCTCTGGCTCACCCTCCCAGACCTTTCCTTACAGCAAGAAGCAACTTGAAGACAGTATCACCAGGGTAAGAAACAACTAAGGCAAAGCAGCCAGGAGCAAAGGATTATCTACTTTAAGTCATATGCTAGAGAACCTGGGAGGGGAAGAAAGTAAATTTCATAAAGAATAGAAGGGCATTCGAATTCTTGTAAATGGGGGAATCCCTTAGGCCACAAGCAAACATAAACCAGGAAAAGAAGAGGCTCTGTAATGAGAGTTTATTGAACTTCCATTTGCCTCAGACTGATCTTTTTCTTTTTAGATTTATTTATTTATTCCTTCTCCCCCTCGTTGTTTGTGCTTGTTGTTTGCTCTCCTGTGTCTACTCTGTATCCAATTGTTGTGCGCTCTCTGTGTCTGCTTGTCTTCTCTTTAGGAGGCACTGGGAATCGAACCTGGGACCTCTCATGTGGGAGAGAGGTGCTCAGTCGCTTGAGCCAACTCTGTTCCCTGCTTTGTTTTGTCTCTCATTGTGTTTCCTCTTTGTGTCTCCTTGTTGCATCATCTTGTTGTGTCCGCTAACCATGCCAGCCCATCGGGTCAGATTCCTGTCTTGCTTGTCTTCTCTAGGAGGCACCAGGAACTGAACCCAGGACCTCTCGTGGTAGGTGGGTGCCCAAATGCTTGAGCCACATCTGTTTCCCTCAGACTGATCTTTTAATATAAGAGCTAAACTCTGAAGAACACCAGCCAGCCAATAATGAACCAATTGGAAAAGATTTTGAAAGTTGTTGTTTTTTTTTTTATTGGTTTGTCTGTTGTTTTTTTTTTTTATTGGTTTGTCTGTTTTTGTTAGATCCTTGAACTTAACAATATCTCTATCATATCACTTAGCTGGGTAAAAAAAACTTAAGTAACATAACAGGTCACGGACCATACCCCAGAATTACCACTTTAAAATATTGAAATGTGCAAAGTACAACAAAAGATCACAAGACAAAAAAGGAAATGGTGTTCTATCCAAAAGAAGAAAATAATAATCTAGAAATAATGAACAAAGAAGACCAGACTTTGGAATAATCAAAAAGGGATTTTAAAGCAAAAAAAAGAAAAAAGAAAAAAGAAAAAAAACCTTCAATATAATCTAGGACACAAAGGAAAATTCAAAGAAAGAATTAAAGCATATCAGGAAAAAAATGAATAAAAATGAAGGAACAATATGAAAACCTTGATAAAGAAACAGAAATATTAAAAAGGAACCAAACAGAAATACCAAAGATGAAAATCACATTAACTGAAATGCAAAAGTCTTTAGAGAATTTCAACAGCAGACTAGAGGTAGCAGAAGAATCGGTGAACTCAAAGACAAGACAGTTGAAATGATTCAGGCCAAGGAGCAAAAGGAGAAAATAATGAAAAAAGATCAGAGAGCCTGAGAGACATTTGGGACACCATCAAGTGTAAAAATATATGTATTATGGTGTCTCAGAAGGAGAAGAAAGATAGAAAGGGGCAGAAGGAACATTCAAAGATACAATGGCAGAATATGCACATTCAAGAAATCCAACAAACCCAACAAAATAACTAGAAGAGAACTATGCCCAGACACATAGTAGTCAAACTGTTGATTGTAAAGAACAAGGAAAGAGTTCTAACATCTCCAAGGCAAAAGCATTTTGTTATGTACAAGGGAATCCCTATAAGATTAAGTGCTGATTTCTCTTCAGAACCAGAGGCAAGAAAGGAGTGAGTGGGACGAAATATTTAAAGTGCTGAAAGAAAACAACTTCCAAGCAGGAATTTTATATCTAGAGAGAAAGTCTTTCAAAATGAGGTCAAGATTAAGACACTCCCAAATAAACAAAAGCTGAGTGAGTTTGTCACCACTAGACCATCCTTAGAAGCAACGTCCTTCAAACTGAAATGAAAGGACACTAACCAATGGATCAAAATGGCATAAAGAAATTATGGGTAATTACAATGCCAGAACTACTGTATTGTAATTTTTGGTATGTAACTACAAAAAATGCAAATGAATGAAAAATAATGAAAATTGTTTGGTTCTTGATGTACAATGTATAAAGATAAAATTTGTAATATGTACAACAAGGTAGGCATACAGAGGGATATAGGAACAGTATATATATATGTATATGTATGGTATTGAAGTTAAGTTGGTATCAAATCAAACATGATTGTTATAGATTTAGTGTATTAAATTTAAGCCCCGTGGTAACCACAAAGAAAATATATGAAAAAGCGTGTACTGTAGGAAATCAGAAGGAACTCAAAAGATATGATATGAAAAATCAAATAAAAATTAAAGTAGTCTGTAATGGTTTGAGTTTGAATTAATTATGAATTCCAAAAATATAAATTAGATTATGTTTGTAAGCTCATCTGTTCATCTGGGCATGATTAAGTTATGAGTAGGGCGTTAATTGCCACGTCATTGAGACGTTGAGCCCCACCCCTCGGTGGGGGTGGTCTCAAGTAGAAGCAGAGATTTGAGAGAAGCAGAGAGGAGATT
>PVKH010029550.1:0-12638 GCA_004027955.1 Chaetophractus vellerosus | reverse complement strand
AATTGTTTGGAGTGAGTAGTTGGTTTGGATCAAATATTGTTTTATGACTATTATGGCTCTAAGTTGGTGACTTGGCCAGAAGAATATTTTTTTCTTTTTTTTTTTTAAGATTTATTTTTTATTTATTACATATCCTCCCCTTTCTGCTTGTTCTTGCTGTGTTCATTTTTGCATTCTTCTGTGTCTGCTTGTCTCCCCCCGCTGCAGCGACCCGCTGACTCAGCCCACCGCGTGGCGGCCTGCCCTGCTTGCTGGAGCCTGCCCTGCCCGTGGCGGCCTGCCCTGTTGGTGGCAGCTTGCCTTCTCAAGGCGGTCTGCCCACTTGAGGAGGCCCCGGTGCCCTACCAATTGGGCTACAGCTGGCCCCGGCTTTGTCTTTTAAAGCCCAGGTTAAATGTTTTCTTTTAGAAGTCCAAACTTTTAGTTATTCTTTCTGAAGAATGACTTCTTTTGATATTTAAACAGAAGTATAAAATATGCTTAGGATCAAAAAGACAATTTGAATTTTGGTTTTGCCACTTACCTGGTGTGTGATTTCCAACAAGTTATTCAACTTCCCTATGCCTCCTTGTGAAATGGGAATAATGAATAATATCTCTTACTACATAAAATGGTTAGGATTAAATGAGAAAAACTTTAAAATATGTTTGGCTTCTGGTAAATACTCGAAAATGTTATTTTTTTGGAACAGCTTAAATGGGCACGTTATGTATTAGTTTTCTATTATTTTTAGGTTCTTTTTGGTATAGGCTCTCATAGTTTGCTTAAGAGATTCCTTGGACTGATTTAAAATTTTCTCTCTAGAGCATTAACAACAAGTGAAGTATTTCTTGTTTTTAGAATTTTTTCCCCTATTTAAGAAAGAACTTATTTTTCTTTGAGGAATGGACACATAAGAAGTTTAAACCAGGGGAGTGGGTATAGTTCAGTGGTTGAGTATCTGCATCTGCTTTGCATGACTGAGGCCCTGGGTTCAATCCCCGGTACCTCTTTAAAAAAAAAAAAAAGCTTAAACCTTTAAAAGTTCATTTGGTTTCCCTTTCCTTACTTAACTGGAAGCAGCACAGTGTCTTCCTCACAAGCCTTTCCAGAAAAGTCTCTTTGGGATGTAGCTACATGGAGAAAATAATTCTATTGAAAATTACTTTAAGTGAAAATAGAAGATTATTGCTAATATTTTGCATTGAGTGTTCTGATGAAAATGAAGAGCATGGGAAAAGGGTATTGGCATGGGTTTGACCTTTAGTAAGTTGAACAGATTCTTAAAGGTATATAGCATTATAAAAACATACAAACTTGTAGAAAACTCAAGTAATGTATTAATTATTTTGACATAAAATGGATCTCACGTGCTCGATTTAAAGTCACTCTCATTTCAGAAAAGCCTATACCCAGCAGTCCTAGAGACAAAGACACTAACTAGCTCAGCGAATGGCTCTATCCATCAGGTTATGCAAGCCAAACCTCGGCGCCATCTGGACACCTTTTTTTCCCACTTTCTGTGGGCAGTCTGTACCAGGGGCTTCTGCTTCCAGAATATTCTTGAATCTGTCTGCTTCTTTTCATCCTTCTGCTACCCCCTCAGTTTAAGCTGTCATCCCTTTTTGGGCTTCCCAGCTCATTTCCCCAAACCTGCTCTTGAGTTGACCTAAGCCAATCTCTATAGAACAGTCACATTGTTCTTTTCAAACTGCAAGTCTGATCCTTTCCTTTGCTTAACATGTTTTATACGCTTCCCATTACCTATGGGATAGGCTATGGACAAAATCCTTCCTGAAGCCTCTGAGCCTCAGAGGCTCTGCCCCCTGCCCCGCATCTCCTCACCCTCATCTTCAGCTACATGCCTTCTCAGCCCTCCTGCTCTGACCATGCTGGCCTTCAGCTCCTTGAATGCTGTTCATGCCACAGGATCCTTGGGTGTGCTGTTCCTTCTGCCTAGACCTTGGGAATTCCTCCTCCTCTCTCGCATTGCTTCTTTGGCCTCGTTAGAGTGTACATGTGTTGCTGATACCGACGGATCCTTCAGATTCAGTGTTAGTGCCATTTGTTCAGGAAAGCTTCCCTTGGTCTCCCGACTAGGTTGAGCCTCTCCTGTGATCTCATGACCATCAAAATCTGACACAAGTCTCACTGGGCTAGAGTCAGGGTGTTGGCAGGGTTGCGTTCCTTCTGGAAGCCTAGGGGAGAACCTGTCTCCTTGTCAGTCCAACTTCCAGATGCCATCTGCATTCCTTGGATTGTGGTCCCCTCCTCCATCTTCAAAGCCAGCAAGGTTGCTTCCCTCTGACCCTTCTGTCAAAGTCATGGCTCCCTGTGAGCACAGCCGAGAACGTGCCTTGGCTTTTGAGGACCTGTGTGATTGATCGGGCCTTCCTGGATAATCCAAAAGAATCGTCCCATCTCAAGGTCCTTAACTGAATCACACCTGCAAGATCCTTCTTACCATGTAAGCTAACTCACATGTTCCAGGGATTAGGGCGTGGACCTCCTTGGGGGCCACTATTCTGCCCACCACAAATTCCAAACTGCAGAGTCACCTCAGACTGCCTTGCAGGAATTGGGGACTATTTTTTAGCTGTTGCCAAGGGAATGGTGCCATTATTTGGCTCCTTTAGCACATAGATGAGGTTTCTTAGTCATTAAGGCCTAACGGTTATTGCACTTTCTGGATGCATTTACACAACATTATAATTTGAGTCAGTATTCAGGGACTCTTGTTCCAGAAGAGTCATGAAGATCTCAATGGAAAAAAACATGGGTGTGGGATAATGGGGCTCTTCTCTGGCTGCTTTGTAGGCGCTTTCCAGGAATTTAACTTTACAAAATGGCTTAGGATGTTTTTACATTAAAATTTCCACTTAAACAGTGTTAATTTATCTCTCAACTCTTTGCCCTGAACATCGTGTGCAAGTGCAATAAAATTCAGTGTCCCTTCATAGATTTTAAATTTGTATTCACTGAGAATGACTAGTGTTTTGAAAGGTCAGTGGGCTGTGAAGTTAAGATATGATTTTAGAAAGAATTTATTTTAAACACAGTGTGAAGAGAAAAAAAATAATCTGAAACTATATTTTAAGTATGTTCATTAATTGAAGCCTAGTAGGAGATATCTTGAATAGGAGAAAGTCTTAATTCTGATTGGAGAATTCATTAAATTGATGAAAGTGGCAATAACGATTGCAGCTGTATTTTATTTAATAGATTATGTTTGATCACTCTAGGAAACATATCAGGAAAAGGTCAAGGGAAATTTGTAGTTAATTCCTTTATGAAGAGAATATTACTGACCCATATGGATGGCTATTAATTTGATAACTTACACGGTGGTATTCATAGGAGAGTATTTTAATATTAACCTCATAATTATATGGAGATTTTTTTATGGAGCCTCAGGATGAGAATTGTTCTCATAGACCTGCCTGCTCTATGTCTACTACATGTCAAGGGGAATATCTGCACACATATGTACGCTTTCTGCAAACTTTAACCTCGCTTGAATATTGCTGTGAAAACGTTGAGACACTTTAGTTTTTGAATTCTCCTCTAGTGACGCAGCAGGACCCATTCAGGAATCCTGATCAGCATTCAGCCATGCTGTTAACGTGACCCTCCATCTACTTGACAATTTCTTCTTGTCTTCATCCCTGTGTCCCACATTTGCCCATCTGACTTGGCTTCTCACTTGAGGTGTTGACTATTTCCTTCTCTTCTCTGCCTCTATCTCCTTCCTGTCCTCTTCTCTCCTCCCTCCTTCGCCTGTTCTCCCTCTTCTCTTCCTTCCCTTGCTCTTTCCTTGTATTCTGATACTTTGGTCTGTCCTGGTGTTGTTTCAATGCTTTCTCTTTTATCGATTTTTCACTCTCTAACTTCCCTATAAATGTTGGGATCCCCCCTGTGTTTCAACTATGATCCTCTTCTTTCTCATTTTCCTCTTTTTTTCCAGGTAGCTTCAGTAATCATCTTGATCTTACTCCAGTCCCTTCTACCTAGCTGCAGACGCATGTCTCAACTCTATGCTGGAATTGGACTTCACCGGGATATTTTTCACAGGTGTCAATTCATACCACACTCCCCCCAACAAACCTTTTTCTGTGTATTTGTGGTCTTTTTAAAATGGTGTCACCATTTTCCCGATCTCCTAAATCAGAAACCAGTAGACTCCATATGTATCTTAAGGTTAAACTACTAAATGAGAAAGGAAACATAACCAAAAGTGTAGAAGAAATTTTTTGAAAAGTGAGAGTAAGAGACAATAATACATGCATTGCTATAGCAACACATTTGAAAACCTGTAGGAATGAGATGATTTCCTGACAAAATAAAGATTATCAGAATGCACCCAAGAAAAAGTTAGACATTTGAATAGACCATGTCATGGAAGATACTGGAAATGTTAGGACCAGCTGTAAGAATTTTTCTTTGCCTTTAAAGAACCAATAATTCCAATGATATTCAAACTCTTTCTGGCTGTAGAAGAAGGTGAAAGTTCTTTTATGAAGCCAGCATGTTTTTTTAAACTTAAGACCTATCAACCCATATCATATATGAATAGAGATGTGAAATTCTAAATAATTATTGGTAAATAGAATCCAGCAATATATTAAAAGAATATCTTGTTACCAAGGAAGGTGTTCTTCAGTAATGAAACAGGGTTCAATATAGTAAAATCTGCCAACCTCATATATACATCAGTAAATTAAAAGGGAAGAACCATAAAATGATGTCTAGACACTGAAAAGGCTTTGATAAAATTCAACTGCCATACCTAGCAAAAATTCTTGTGTAAAATGGGATTGAACATAATAAAAATTATTTGCCAGAATATTATATTAAATATTCTAAATAGCAAAGCATAAAAGCCATTTGAATTCAAATCAGGAATATAGACAAAGAAGCCTAACAGCATTAATATTTAGCATTGTCTTGGAGTTTTAGTGAATGGAGTAAGAAACAAATTAGTGATATAAACAGTCATACTACTATTCTTTTTAAGGTGATTTGATTTTATACCTAATTATCTAATTGTCAACTACTAGAATTAATACAAGAATGTTAAGATGGTTGAATATAGGATCAACATGAAGTCATTAGCGTTTCTGTATTTCAGCCATCAGCACTTTTAGAAATTAAAAAGGCAAAAGGTTCCATTTGTTATAGCAATAAAATATAAAATATCTAGAATAAATTGAACAAGAAATATGAAGGACATTCTGTGAGGAAAACTAGAAGATCTTATTGAAGGACATAAACTAATATTTGAACAAATGGAAAGACATTCCACAAAAATGTCAATTCTCCCAAAATTAATATTTAATTAAATTCCAAAATAGAATCCCAACTAGTTTTGGTTTAAATTGGATAAGGTGATTTTATAATTAAATCCCTAACATTGTGGTGGTATAATAATAGACAAAGAATTTGAGGAATAGAATAGAGAAAATAGAAATAGATAATGTGAGAATGTAATGTATGAGAAAAATGGCAAATCAATTCAGGGGGATGAAGCATGGATTATTTAATGCACTATGCCTGCCCAACTGGCCATTGATATATATGGAGAGATAAATTCCAAATAGATCAAAGCCTTAAATGTTCATAAGTAAAAAAAATAAGCTTTTACAAGAATATCTTTAGAGGACTAATGAATGATCTAGTGGTGAGGACGAACATGTCCTCAATAAAATAAATGTTAGATATATAAAAATCAGTTTTTACTTAATCTGAAATTTTCATTTCACCCTTTTGAAGGATGTTTTCATTGGATTATAAAATTCTTAATTGACAGTTTTATTGCTTTCACTGCTTGAGAGACGTCTTTTCATTGTCTTCTCGCCTCCATTGTTTTTGATGAGAAGTCACCATATCTAAAAATTATGGAAACATTCCCCACTCACTTTTTTTTAACCCCTTACTCTGCATTATTTTCTCTGTAGCATTTATTGCCAACTGGCATAGTATATGTTTTACTCATTTATTTTGTTTACGGTCTTTCTTCGCCCACTATAATTTATGGTGGATAAAGGCAGAGATTTTTGTTTGTTTTATTTCATGCTGTATTATAAACTTCTAGCACATACTGAACATTCAATTAATATTTACCGAATAAAAATTAATGAATAGTTTCCCTATACTAGTTTCCTAGGGCCACCATAACAGAGTACTACAAACCTGGTGCCTCAAAACAGTAGAAATTTATCCTCTCACAGTTCTGGAGGCCAGGAGCTTGAAATCAAGGTGTTGGCAGGGCCATGCTCCCTCTGACGGCTCTAGAAAGAATCCTTTCCAGCTTCTGGTGGCTCCTGGTGTTCCTTGGGTTGGGGCAGAATAACTGCAATCTCTGCCTCCATCTTCCCACGGTCATTTGATTAAGGGCCCACCCTAGTCCAGTGTGACCTCATCTTAGTTAATTAAATCTGCGAAGATCCATGTAAGGTGGCATTCTGAGATTCCAGGTGGACATGAATTTTGGGAGTCACTGCTCAACCCAGTACAGTCCCTATGACAAAGTTGATTGCTATGTAGACCCTGTTCTCATAGCCCTTAGCACATATCTCTGTTATTGCATTTTCCTTGCTGTATTATAGCCATATGGTTCTCCCACTAAGCTGCAAGCTCCTTAAGGTCAAGAGCTATGTCTTATTCTTCCTTGAATCACTAGCTCCTAAAACAAGGTCTGGATCATGGAAGGTGCTTAATGAAGCTTCAGTCAATGATTACCTGATATGGTTTTCCCTTTGTCTTATTGTCCGTAACAACGTATCCATGACTCTTCTGTAGACGTCTTCTCAGGGCTCCTTGAGCTTGTCACTTCCAAAGATGACCATTTCCGCTCCAAATTTCTACATATACACCTTTGGACCTTGTCCTTATTCCACCCTTTCTTGTATTCACTTTCAGACCTCCTGGTAGCAGCACCATTTCTGGTTTCTCAGTAGAAACTTTCTTGAGGCTAATCCCACCCCTGTCCTTGATCCCATCTGTTTCCCAATCTTCAGATGCCTGCTTTTTCCTTAGTCCTCAGTCAGTCCTTGTACTCACAGTCTCAGGTAATGGCCTCTCATGGCCTTCTCGTTATTAAATTCAGTGGTCTTTGCTTAGTTCTCATTTTGTTTCACTTCATTATCAAATTTGATAGTGACGCCCTACTTCTGGAAAGCATTTCCTTCCTTGTTTTTGCTGTTTCTGGTTGCCCTTTCACTTTCCTTTACTGTTTCTTTTTCTTCTGCCTGCATCTTCAGTGCTTCCGTTCCCTGGGCTTTATTCTTTCTCCTCCCTGCTTCATGTTCTCTGAATGAGCTCCCCGAGAATCTCCCCTGCTTTAGCCCCCTGCACAGATGGCTACGAAGTCCACGTCTCCTGAAAGATCTGTGATTTTAATTGCCTCCTGGATAGTGTGGCCTAAATATCTTTCAGATTCCTTCAGATTGCAGAGATTCAGTATCTCTGAAAAGCCATTCCTCTTGCTCTCTAAGCCTCCTCCTCTAGCTATGTCTTAATTAGCAGAAGGCACGACCATACACCCAGTCTCCTTAGCTACTGACATCGAGGTCCTCTCTTTCCCATCTCTCTGATTGTCTAGTTATCTCTCTACATTTAGATATCTCTCTACATCTGTCTGCCTATCTCAATCCTTACTGCAACTATTTCAAATCAAAAGCTCGCCCTCTCAGGCCTGCACTTGCCAGCAGCCTCCTTCCTAATGACTCTATTACCGGTCTTCTCTTATTCTATTCCATCATCTCTCAACTCCCACCAGAAGTACCTTAAAAAAAAAATCGAAACAACCTCAAATACAACAATTGGCAGGGAAGGGGAGAAACCAGCCCAGTGCTTATCATGGCCTTCTTTTCTTAAAAATAACCACTGGCTTCTCAGTACATAGAGCTTAAAGTGTGAAATTCTTAGCATGATGTTTTTAATTAGACTCTGCTGCAAGGAAGAGAGATCACTCAGTCTTGCTCAAACAATGAGGTATACTATAAAAATACATATTGGGGGAGAATGGGGTCTCATGGAAACTCCACAATAGGCACTGTGGTCAGTGATCTCTTTAGGGATATCAGCAGGAATCTGGCACTCCCTCTGGTACAGAGGTTCTCAAAGGTGAACTGCTCTGAGTTCCTGGAGGACTTGTTAAAATATAGATCGCTGGGCCCAGCCAGAGTTTTAGTTTCATTAGGTCTGGGGTGGGGCCCAAACTGCTAGTCTGGGTACCACACTTTGAGAACTTTATCCTTTTAGACAACATTTGGGAAGCCTTCTTTGATGAACTCAGTCAGAATTAGTTCTTTCTCTACTTTGTAGGCCTTTTCACATTATATAAGAACAATAGTTCTCAAATTTTAGCAAGCATCAGAATTGTTTGGAGAACTTGTTAAAATGGAGATTGTGGGTCCCCAGCCCAGAGTTTCTGACTCATTAAATCTGGGGTGGGTCCCAAGAATTTGCGTTTCTAACAGTAACCCAGGAGATAATCACATTTCGAAAACCACTGTGGTAGAGTAACTTGGTGACACATTTCTCTGCTAAGCCCAGGTTCTCAGTGTTGGTCTCTTGCATTGTTATTCCATCAGCTTGTTGCAGCACTCTGAACATGGTGGTCAGCCGGGAAGTGCTGGTTGAATGAGTCACCAGATCCTGAATTCTGAAATCCTTTTCTTGATCTCGTCCTCATATCCTCCAGATCTTTTACTCTTTCAGTTCATTGGAAGCTTTTTGAAGCTTTTAAAAAGTCTTATACTGTGTTTTAGCTTTGTCATGCTTCCTTGTTCTCTGACAGTTGTTTTCTGATTTCATTTGCCTCCAGAGCCATTTGGGGCCCCTCAAACATTTTATCTCCTCGTATCACATGCACTTGGCCCTTTCCTCATCCTTTCCCAGCTGTCAGCAATCTTAACCACCTGCTCCCTTTTCCAGACTGCCAGGAGCTGGTGGAGAAAGGCCTTGGTGCTGGCTACCTCCTTCCCAGATTCACTCATTTAGCCCTGACGGGGCTCTCATGCCCTTAGCAGATACCCTCCTACTTCATAAGAAAATCCACGGTGTATGTTTGATGCTCTTCCACCTTCTTCCCTACCACCTGAAAAACCTTGTTTTTCTTCTCACTTACTGCCCTTCTCCTTATCTCAGAATGCTTCCCCCCGTGTTCTTAAATCACTGTTTGTCTGTTCTGTCTCCCCACTAACAAATCCCCTCTCCTCTCAGAGTCTCAGTTCTCTCTCTTGGCACATGTCCCTCAGCTGGTGAACTGCAGTGCCCACTCTACCTATTGTCTTAAAAAAGAAAAAGAAGGAAGACAAAGGAGATCCTTTCTCTTGATTGTTCTCTGCCTCAAGCTCACTTGCTGCCTCTCTTTCTTTTCACCTGCCAACCTCTCAGCATAGTCCGCAGTCGCTCCTTTCCGTGACTTTCATTTTGCCGTTGACTTGTTGCACTCTGATTTTGAATCCAGTCCCTCCACTGACCTTTGCCCCCAGAGGTCCTAATGATACCTGGTTGCCAGCTCTGGCAGCTTCTCCTCATATTTCAGCCTTCCTTGACCTCTCTAACTGGAGGTACTGCTGAGCACAGTCCTTGGGAAGTGCTTTGCTCACTTGGCCTCCTGGTCTCTGCCTGTTTCTCCTGAGCTTTCTTCCATCTCTGGTGATTCCTCAGTCTCTCCCCAGCAACTCACTCATCTCCCTCCCTCGAGGGCCTTGCTGCTTCTTCCTCAGGACTTGTACTCCCTTGGCCTCTTCTTTCACCTCTGTACCAGGAGTGATTCCTAAATCTTCTCCTTCATTCTCTTTCTCAAAAATTTTGGATTTCCTTTTGTTGGACATATTCACAGAGATAATTTTCAGATACTTCAAATTCCAAACCTCTGAAAAGAATCCCATTATTTTCTTCAGCATCCTGTGTTTGCTCCCTTGGTCTGCTTAGCTCTTCCTGGATAACCAAGCTTTGAACCTTAACATCATCTTTGCTTCTCTCTGGACCACTCCCACCCTGCCCATTGGCTGTTGTTTGCACATTCTGTCAATTCTATTTCTGCATTTTCCCTCAGTTTTCTTCCTGCATTTTTTTTAGGTTACACCCATATTCTTTCTTGTTTAGACTATTAGGTTATCATTCTCACTCTTCGTCTCTCACATCCATTTCATCCTTACTTATCCCTGATTGACCGAAGAAGTTCTGACGGTATCTCAACCCCTCACAAGTCTCTTTAAGCATTCTCTAAATCAGAATAAAGATCCAGCTTCTTATTTAGATATTCAAGAGCTTTAGTGACTTTGCTTTCGCCTTCTCCCACCCTGCCCTCCAGCTTCATGTCCACTGTGTATCCCTGCAAGCTTTGTGCTGCGTGCTTACCAGATTCTGTGGTGGTTGCAGAAGAAGCTCTTTACTTCCCAGCCCCCCTGGCTTTGCTCATGCAGCGGCCTCCAGGAAGCTTTCACTGTTCAGAATGAATTTTTCCTTTTGTTCCAAGACACACTGTTTGAGTTTCTTAACTAGTGCATATTAACACTGGTGTCTGGTTGTTTATTCATCAAAACATGGGGTCCTGCCATAGGTGTGGCTGCAGGTGATACTTGTCTGTCTACATGTGTCTCCACTAGATTGTGAGGTCAGGGGTCAAGGTTGGGGACTGCCTCCCAGCACTCAACACCTGCTTTGCCTGGGGTGATGATGAGTGCATGATTTTAAATTCAGTTGCACTGGAATGAAAAGCAGCCTGAATGTGCAACTGAAAACTGTTTTAGGTAGAGCATGGAAAAGTCCTTGCTACAGTGACATACAAAGTTATTAATATGAGAGGGTCTGGGAAGTACAGTCGTAACCTGGGAGCTGCTGCATCTTGGAGTATTACCTGGCAGTGATAACTTGTTAACGTTAGGAAAATAGTATCATTTCCAGTTGGCACTGTGAAAGAAGGTTTTATTTATAACTGTGCTATAAAATTGGTTGGTTGCTGCTGACAATGTGTGTCTCACGTATTGTAGATGATAACTGATGGAGCCGAGTGCTGTGTAAATTTTGAAATGAAGTTGAAATATTGATGTGAGTGGTTGTGTTTGCAGCCGTTGGAATTGGAAAGCCAATTGCTCTGAGTCATGAGCCTTGAGATTTACAGGGTTTTATCCTTAAGAATAATACTTATTCATTCTCTAGCCATTTTTAATTTTAGTTCAGTTTGTTAATAAATACTGTGCATTTTCCTAGAGCTGGGCATTGTTATTGCCAAAGTGCAGGGTTAGGTTAGTCCATCCGCGAGTTTTCCGTCCATGTTCTCCAGGAGCGGATGAATAGGGGTCTTAGTGGGCAGAGCGTGGTGCAACCCAAGTTGTTCTGCTCTGAGGGTTTCTAAGGTTTGGGCTCCTACTAAGATGCCTTTGGAAGTAAAAAGAGGGTCATGCTAGAGAGAAATCCAAGGTTCAGAAAGATTGCAGGACTAGATGACATCTGCGGCTTCTTTCTCTATGAAATAGCAGGCGATACTTTCTGTGTCATGGATTTTCAGAAGAAGAGTTGAAAACAAAAGCTTTCATGCACACATGTGGAAGAATGTTCATGCACAGAATTGAAATACAGGGTAAAGGTTTTTTTTATTAATTCAAGCCAACTCAGTTATTCAGAACTTTGGATGTGCTGGAATGATAAAGTAAGGCACAACTGTAGTTTACATAAACCAAGAACATTCCTCAAGCTTAAGGTATATCAGGTCTGGGATATATCACATGGGTGTGTGAGTCCCTTTTACAGGTGTGGTGTTGCTCCCCAATCCTGCTAGACATTGTGCGCACTTTGTAAAAGAAATATTCTGAGAGCTGGAGCTTTGTGCATTTCAGTGTTCTGCTCTCCCCTGGGATGTGCCCTGGCCGAGGGGCGGGTACCTTTCCATTCATAGAGTAGGACCACAATGCACGCACTGTCATGAACGTCAGCCGCCACACGAGCCTTTAGCCCACCGAAGCATTGAACCTGTCTTTCCTTGGTTTGTATTCTGCTTGACTTCTTTATTTTGCCACAGTGGTAGGTTTGCTTTTCTCAGCAATTGACCTTCTTGTTCTGCTTCCTAGTCCACAATTGAATGCTCTCCAACGGTGTACTTCCTTGGACCATCATTTCTGTAATTGACCCCATGAGTGGTTTGGTGGGCGGCCCCAGCTAGGTCCATTATGGTTCCTTTCGTCCACCCCCTTTGTTGATAGTTCCTGGATCTGTTGCTGGGGTTGCAAGCAAGAAAAATAATTATGGTAGTGGAGGACCCTGGTTCATAGTCCCAGTTAAATTAAAAAACAAAAGAAAACAAAAAAGGCATGCTGCAGAAATATTTCTTGCTCATGGCAACTCCAATCCTGGTAGTAGTCTCGGGCAGCTTAATAAGAAGTTAAGCACTTAGGAACAATTGGTTTTCATCTAATAATATTACTTTTGTCAATGAACTTGGACTGTGCCCTCTTGCTTTCTTGACATTTTCCTTCAAACTGTCTTATATTCAATTCCATGTTCTTTGCTTTCAATCTCTTGCCTTTGCTCTTGCTAATCTGATGAATAAGCCGACAAACCTCAAGGTGTGTGTAGAGGAACAAAGCAGAATTCAGTGACTGGGAAAGTGCACATGTGTCATCTTGGCAGGCACAAGATGTCACTTTTTG
>PVKH010029549.1:0-12626 GCA_004027955.1 Chaetophractus vellerosus | reverse complement strand
GATAAAATACATGAAAACGTAAAAAAAAACTAAAAATGAAATAAAATTAAAGGATTGGGATATTCA
Source organism: Chaetophractus vellerosus (assembly GCA_004027955.1). Classification (NCBI taxonomy): domain Eukaryota; kingdom Metazoa; phylum Chordata; class Mammalia; order Cingulata; family Chlamyphoridae; genus Chaetophractus; species Chaetophractus vellerosus. The sequence goes on along the minus strand of PVKH010029549.1, from coordinate 12,560 downwards.
AAAAATGGGAAAAAGAAATTAAAAAAAATTTTTTTTGGTATTTTGCCTTTTATCACTGCAATATCGGGTGACCAGTCTGTACTGTGGCACCTTCCCCCTCTCACTCCCCAGTGTCTCACTATTTTTCACTTAATTTTCAAAGAGGTTTTTGGTCACGGCAAAGTCACAAACAGAATACAAGTGACTCACATATACCCAACCTCCTCCCCCTTTCCTCAACCCATAGTAAAACCTTTTGTATGTGGATGGTAGCCTTGTTATAACTGATATACAGATAGTGAAACATAGCTACTAAATATTGTCAATGTTTTACAGTATGGTTTACATTTTAGACCGTACAATTTTATACATTTTGATGATATTTACCATGTCCTGTGTCCATCACTGTAAGGTAATGAAAAACTAAATACCCCATGTTTGATCTATTCTGTTCCTCCCTCCCCATCCCCCTGGGGCCCACGACGACCCCCTGGCTTGACTCATTGGATGCCAAGATTCATAGTTACATGCAACAAAATGTCTTGACACACGGGTTTGTCCTTCCCCAACTCATTCTTAATGAACATTCCAGCTGAAATATTTTGTAGAATTGGCAAGCTGCTTCTAAATGGATATGCAAAGGATTCAGAATAGTGAATTTTGAGAATGAAAAACAAATTTTGAGGACTTCTAGATTTCTAAAATTTTGCGAAAAGATACAGTAATCAAGGGAGGGTCATAATGGCATAAGATAGACATTTACATTAATGGAATACACCCACTCATTTATGATCAATTGATTTTCAACAAAGGTGCTAATGCAATTCAATGTGAATTAGAACCTTTTCAACAAATAGTGATGAAAAATTGGTTATCTGTAAATGAAAAACTAAATTGTCCCTAACACTTACCTCACATCAACTACAAAATGAACTCAAAATAACTCATAGGTATAAATGTAAAATCTTTAAAAAGAAAATATATAGAGGAAAACATAGGAGTAAGTGTTAGTAACCCTGGACTTGTCAAATTTTTCTTAATTACAATGCAAAGAGGACAAACTGAAAAAGAAGAAAACTGATCTTTTGGACTTCATCAAAATTTAAAATTTTGCTCTTCTAAACACACTCTTTCAAAACCAAAAAGGCAAACTAGAGACTAGTGGACCAAAGAATATCAATAAGTGCTTATACTGGCTTTATTTGTAATAGTCCAAAATTAGAAATAATCAAATTCATGTCCTCATTGGCATGGCATGTTTGTCCTGAGAGGGGCCATTGACAAATCCTGTTCCACTGGATCAAATACTGCAGGGTCTTGGATGATGGTGCTAGCTGAGGATCTGCAGAGAAAATTTAAACCCAGAACCAGAACCAGGACCAGCTTTCTGAGTGTCCAACCTGTGTGCTCATATAGAACCCCAATGTTTGAAGATCTCCATGGTTGCTGCAGTGCTTTGCTATTGCTGTCTTTAAAAATCCTTAATTTTAGAACAAGGAGTCCTGGCTTTTCATTTTGCACTGCCCCACCCCCTAATTGTATAACCATTCCTGCCCAGAACACTTGTTAATTCCAGTCAAGATGAATCACAGCCCTGGGTTCATGATGGAAGGGGGCCAATGTACTCAACAAACCAACAAGTGGCTCAGCACTGCTCTCAGCTGCTGCTGGCTTGGAATTTGGCAGTGGCGGTAGCTGGCTCAGCCTTGGTGAAGGAGTCCACACAACTGGACTCATGCTGTTGGGCCAGGCGCAGCCCCCCTCCCTGGTTCCATGGCTTCTCGGTTTGTGTATGCCCTTACTGGTGTCAATCCGAACTAGTCATGATGTCAACTTGGTTACTAAGTTCCTCCTCTTGAATTGTATGAGTGACCCAGTTTATCCATATCCTCACCAGCATTTGGTGTTCACACATTTTTTTAAAATTTAGGCTTTCTGATAGGTGTGTAGTAAGATTTTATTCTTATTTTAATTTGCATTTCCCTAATGGCTAATGATGTTGAACACATTTTCATGAGGTCATTTGCCATATCTATAGCATCATCAGTGAAAATTTCTGTTCATATCTTTTGACTATTCTATAACTGGTTGTCTGGGCTTTGTTTGTTTACTGTTGAATTTAGGGAAATCTGTGTATAGTCTAGATACTAGTCCTTTGTCATATATGTGCTTTGCAAATATTTTCTTCCAGTCTGTAGGATGTCTTTCATTCTGTGAAGAAAATATTTTTCAGAACAAATGTTTTTAACTTTTATGAAGTCCAAGTTTGCAAATTTTCCTTTTATGGATTATGCTTTTTGTAGTGAGTCTGAGAACTCTTTGACTAGTTCTAGTTCTGAAGATTTTCCTCCATGATTTCTTTCTAAGAGTTTTATGGTTCTACATTTTTTAATAATTTTACATTTAAGTCCGTGATTCATTTTGAATTAGTTTTTGTACAAGGCATGATACTTGGGTCAAGGTTTTGTTTTTCGTTTTGCTTAAGGATGTCCATTTTTTATAAAGGCAATCTTTCCTCCATTGAATTTCTTTTGCATCTTTGTTAAAAATCAGTTACTACATATCTTTGTGAGCATTTCTTTCTGGGTTCTCTATTCTAGTCTTTCAATCTATGTCCCATTAAAACTCAGTCTTCCCCAAGAGTCATGTCCCATGCTGTGGGGAAGGTAATATGTTGATATGCTGAGTCTGGCTTAGAGAGAGTCCACATTTGAGCAACAAGAAGGCTTTCAGGAGGTAAATCTTAGGCAATATGTAATACTAGGCTAAGTTTCAATTTCACAAGGACAAAATTCACATGCACAAACATCAATATCAAATGCCTGGCGTAGTGGTCTGTCCTCCTTTACTAGGCACTGCCCCTGTACTCAGGGGACTCTTGATGCTCTATTAGAGAATGTAGCAGGATTTATTACCAATAATTACCAAGGGATTATTATGAAGCACCAACTAGCAATGCATTTGGAAAAAGACCTTGACAAAGAGGGGAAAATATTAAATAAAAATCAGTTTTTATGGCTAGGAGATTCCAAAGTGAATCAGGAGGTCATTCCAGAGGTTACGCTTATGCACATCTCAGGAGGATCTCATTGACTACCACAGTAAATAGTACCTCAAACAGTTTTTTTCACATTGTAAGTGTCAAGTGTTAATTTAAAAATAAATGGCATATTGTTTAAAAAGCTCCCCCCCTCAAACAAGATAATAGTAGACATATGTTGCTGCATACATTTGTTCTAAAGTCACTTGCAATATAGCTCACAAACATGTGAAAGTCCCTCCTCCTGGTTGAATAAGAAGCAGGAAAAGGAACCACTCTATATTAGAATAAAGACGCTGTCGATCATTGTAGATTAAATCGTGGGTGAGACCAAGCTTAAAGAGCCACGTGGGTCTCACTTACTTGTCCCTATAGGCATTCCATTTAGAGGACTACAAGAGATGTCCTCTTTTAAAAACCATATTTATTTCTTTTAACCTAGCAGTTGAAATCAATGGAACAACACGCATGATAATATGATTTTAAAATATGTGCTCCAACGTGGGCAATTCTTCAATATGTTGCCAAGGATTGCATGGATGGCAAACAATGGGTAAACCAGTGTTGGGGTGTGGAGCCAACACATGCTCACTCAATTCTCAGTCACCACTGGGGATGAATTATTTTTATCTCTGCTCAGCAGCTGAGGAAACTCAGAGGTTAAATAACCAGACCAGAGTCATGCAGGCAGGAAATGGGCCGTGAGATTCTAACCCAGGCAGCTTGTCTCTAAAATCTCTTGCCAGCATCCTGGACTTTCTATTAGTTGCTAAAATATGTCTTTTCTTGGTGTTTTCATGGATTCATGGTCACACTCTTCTTCCTACTTTATTAGATACTTGTACAAATATTTTCAACCAATTGTGATGAATTGAATCATGTTCCCACAAAGACAGTTCAAGTACTTACCCCCGTGGTCTTGTGGATGTGAATGCAGATTTGTAAATAGGATCGTTGAAGATCCTATTAGTTAATATGAAGCCAAACTGCAATGGGGGGACCTTAATACAATATGACTGGTGTCCTTATAATCAGAGGAAACATGGACACGCAGACTAGGAGACAGATGGAGACAGGTGACCATGTGATAGAGGCAGAGGTTGACTTAAGTTTTGCCAGCAAACCACCACTAAACTCTGTAGACTTCAGAGAAAGCACTGCCCTGCTGACTTTGGACTTCTGGTCTCCAGAACTGTGAGTCAATAAATTCTTGTTGTTTAAACTAACCAGTCTGTGGTATTGGTTGGCAAAGTAAGACACCAATCTTGTGTAATTTTGCCTTTACAATATTAAATTTAAATCAACCCAACAAATATGTATATGGACTATGTGGCAATGTATGTTGACACCTACTGTGGCCACTTGTGTAGACTCCAGTGTGTTGGGGAGATGGAACCATCTCTAGACCAAGGTGCGTAGGTACATAACAAAGGAAAATTGGCAAATACAGCAGATGGATGAATACAGGATACAGATAATGAAGAAGAGGACATTTTAGTGCAGTTGGAGGCACTTGGTAAGGTTTCAGGGGGAAAAAAATAGCTTCTGAGCTGGGCCTTCAAGGATGGGAACTGGGCCTTCAAGTCTGGCACATAGAGATGGGGGCAGAGGCAGAGGAGACTCTGGTTACAGGGAAGAGGAGGAGATGGAAGAGCAAATTGAAAGAACAAAGAGAAAAAGCAGAAGTGCATCTAGGGGAGAAGGGAGGCTAGAAAAGCAGACAGAAGTTGATCTGTTCATAACTAAAAATCTTTGATGTTTTTCTAACCTGGAATCAACTCCTAGTGCAGCGATTTTGTGGCTTGGCCAACTTCCTTAAATCTTCTGAGGCTCATCTTTAAAAAGTGCAAACAATGTCAGCATGTATTCACAGAGTTGTTTGTGCGGAGTAAATTTAAAAAGTAGTGTAAAATGCTTAGCTCAGTAGCTGTCACATAACAAGCTCTTACTAAAATAACAAAACAACAAAAGTTAATGGTGGCAATGGTAGCACAATACTTTGAATTCAACACTTGAAAGTGATGAAAATAGGAAAATTTGAGTTGTATATATGGTACTTCAATAAAAAGTTAAACAAAGAAAGAAAAACATCTAAGGGCACAGGATTAACTAATGTCTATAAGAGTTATTGATGGTAATAATAAAAGTTTACAAACCTGAGCTTGATGGATATTCTTTAGTTACATTCTATGTGATCCTACTTTTTATTTCTTCTGAAATAAGAACCTAGTGCTCTGCTCATCTCTGCGTTGCCACTGCCTAGTGCGATGCTGGAGTCAGAGAAGGCATTTGATAAGCATTGCTTCAATAACTAAATAATTTATCCACATACACTATTAGAAAAATCCAAGCTAACTCCATTGCTTAATACCATACAGTGACAATGCAAAAAATGTCACATTTGTTAAGGAAGTGGGACATAAAGAAATAAAATGGATGACTTTTCTATACTAAATCATAGCTGAATATAATGAAAAACAATAGCCATTATGGGAAACTGAATGATAATTTATCCCCCAACAGTATGTCTTATGGTGCTTTTGGAAGGCAATTTTCTGATAAATGTTGACATTGACCAGAAATTTTCCAAACACTAGAATGAATGACAAGTGCTCAAACTGAAGTAGGCAAACATCTCCTGCATGAGTTTCCCAGGGCTGCTGTAACAAGTGACAAAAAAACAGGATGTCTTAAAATATCAGAAGTTTATTCTCTCACAGTCCTGGAGACCAGAATTCCGACCTCAAGGTGTGGGGAGATCCATATGCTCCCTGTGGAGGTATACAGGAGGCTCCTTCCTGCCTCTTCCTTGGCTTATAGCTGCATCAGTCCAATCTCTGTCTCCACCATCTTCACACAATTCTGGTATCTTCTCCTTTGTATGCCTCTTATAAAGACCCTTGCCATTGGATTTAGGGATGGTCAAATAAAACATAATGAGTTCCTGTTTCAGTATCTTCAAATTAATCACATCTGCAAAGAACCTGTTTCCTGATAAGTTCACACTCACAGCGTCTGGACCTCAGGACACAGTCACGTCTTTTGGGGTTTACCAGTCAGCCCACTGCAACCCCTCTGCAGAGAGCCTCAGAATTAGAGTAAAGCAGTGATAACATTTCTGGTTGGACACAAGAATAGAAAGAACAGTTACCTGATATCTGGTGAAGTGAAGCAAAAATAGAATGAAGCAACTTGGGAAGATTAGGTTGTGGGAAATTACAAATTCTTATTCTAGTATGTGACCATAATTTAGTTAAAATGGCGTTAACTCTGGGAAAGCTCATACAATGACTGTATGCCACAGCAAAAAGGAATGGGGGAGGGGCCGGCTGTATAGCCCAGTGGGTAAGAGCACCGGTACACCACATGGGAGGCCCCGGGTTCGGTTTCCAGGGAGCTCTCCAAGCGGGCAGATGGCCTTGGGAAAGGCAAGCCGCCATGGGCGGGGCAAAGCCGCCGAGGGCAAGGCAAAAAGCCGCCACAGGCTGGGAGCCGAGCAGCCCACAAAACACGGAGCTGTGCTGCCCGCAAAACATGGAACAGAGCCGCCCGTGAAATGGAATGGAGCCACCCATGAGCGGGCGAGCTGCCTGCGCGGAGGGCCAACTCGGCACGTCGCCGCAAAAACGGGGGGAGACAAGAAGCAAACATAGAAGAACACATAAGAATGGACACACAGCAAGAGCAAGCAGAAAGGGGGGGAATATGTAACAACAACAAAAAAAAGGAATGGGGGAGTTAAAAAATTTGCATGACATTTACACGCTATGAAAAACACAAATGAGGTTTTTATCATCCGTTTCAGCATTGTGGATGACACACATGGAGCATAAATCACGCCATTTTTTCAAAGATAATAAATTGGAAAACCTAGCTAACACACACTGAAAACAAGTGGGAATGTTCTAGAAGTAAAAGATAAATTCTAGACTTGTACTCAGCTGAGAAAATTGCATTTAGAAATTAGTATATGTTTAGTGGTTTCACATGTTCCATTTCTGGGCAAAGAATGTGTTTACATGTTTGGCTGATGTGAAATAAGAGGGAATGCCAAATTTGTAACTCTATAGGTGATGGTATACCCCCATGAGTTTGATTTGCACAATGCCAAATACATTGATTTATTCATTCATTCATTGAATAGGTGTTTATGGAGCATCTCAAATGTGCTTGACTCATGCTCAGTACTGCTCAGAGGCGTAGACAAATAGGCCCTTCAAGCCCATAGGGCCTCCAAGTCTTGACACTGTGTTCCCCCAAAGTTATAGAGGTTCATTTCTCTTCTGTCTCCCACCAAATGGATGAGGATTGAATCATTAATGAAAGGTGAGGATTGACCACTTTCCCAAGACCCATGCTCAAACCAATACACTTTCTGAGGGAATATAGAGAGGGAAAGGGCACGGGAGCAGGTTTGTGAATTGTGTCTCCTCAAAAGATATATTCAAGTCCTAACCCTCGGTCCTGTGAATGGGACCTTATTTGGAAATAGGGTCATGAAAGATGGAATTAGCCTAGTTAAAATAAGGTCATATTGGAGTGGTGTGGGCTCTAAATCCAATGTGGCTGTCCCCCTAAGAAGGCGAGAAGAGACACACAAGAGATATCTATTCCTTGTGAATGTAGAGGCAGAGATTGGAAAGATGCATCTGTAAACCAAGGCACCTAAGGATGGCTGGCAACCACCAGAAGGTAGAAGAGGCAAGGAAGGATTCTCCCCTACAGGAATAGGAGGGAGCAGGGCTCTGCCAATACCTTGAATGTAGACTTCTAATCTCCTGAACTGTGAGACAGTAACTGCTGTCTAAGCCACCCAGCTGTGATGCTTTGTACAACAGACCCAAGAAATGAAGATGCTGGGCTGTGGGAAATCCCTGGCTGAACAGTGTCCAGATTTGCTAAAATCTCTGTCTTCCCAACCTCGGGAAAATTTAGTTTTCTTTATAGTAAAAGGGCAAATGTCTGCTTCTTCCCAGGTCTGAAATTTAGATCCATGTTCATTGCTTTGCACTATGTTGTACTCTGAGTGTGACTTTGGTGCTACAGGTAAGCCATCATCTACATTAGACTGCACTCTTTGTTTTGTACAGTTCTATTTGTTCATTAAAATTTTTTGTTCTGGTGACAGGTTTACAACCTAAAATTTCCCATCATATCCACTGTCAATTATACAACTCAGTGGAGTTATTTACATTCACCCTGCTATGCCACCATCAGCACCACCTATTACCAAAACTTTCCCATCACTCCAAAGAGAACCTGTGCACCAATTAAGTATTAACTGCCCATTCCCTAGACCCACCCTGGACCCTGGTAACCTGTATTCTGGTCTCTGACTTTGTTCTTTGTGCTTGGTTTTAAATAAGAATTTTTTGTTGGGGGGGGGGGTGGGGAACACACAACAGAGTCCATGGTGATTTAATTGCCCATGGCAACTTTGAAAATACTCTTTGGTGAATTAACAGTATTTTAGAACTCTCAGTGTGAGGAAATGAAAGGAACTATGAAGCATTTCTTGGAAGAACAAAACAAGAGAGCAGCTGGTAGGACTCAATTCTGTAGAATGGATGGAGCTTTAAACACAGGGGATCCCATCCCACCCAAAAGTCAACCATCCATCAAAACACAGAGCAAAATTTTTCTATTGGGAAGAACATTTTGGCCCATATCAATTGGGAAGCCCTCAAAGATTGACACATTTTCATGGAAGCCTGACAGAGTCCCTTACGATACACTTAGAGCTTACTTATTAGTGTTCTCCCCTCTCCCCCTCAAAATCCTTGTATTTCCCTTAAGAGTTTGGAAGCCTTGCATGAAATCACAAGGATGAATCAAGAAATTTCTATAATTAAGCAGCTGCCTTACAATTATCGCCCTTCGTCAGATAATAGCTAAGATCAAGAAGCAAGTGTGCATCTTTCAAGAATGAAGATAATTATTGTTCTAAGTTGGGAGTCAGTAAACTTTTTAAAGTACCAGATAGTAAATATTTCTGCTTTCTGGGTCATCCAGTCTTGTTACAATGACTCAATTCTACCGTAGCATGAAAGCAACCGTAGATGACGATAATGAATAAATGGGCGTCATGGCTATGTTCCAATGAAATTTCATTTACTAAAACAAGATGCTGGATTTGGCTCATGGGCTGTAGTTTGCCGACTGCTGCTCCAAGCAATTCTAAAGCATAAATAATGGCTAGAACTGCTTTATAACGGATGCTAACATAGCTAACATTTCTTGTGTGCCAACTTTGTGTCTGGTCATGCTTTGACTGATTTGCATGAATTAACTCTTTTTAAGCCTTGCAAGCTCATGAAGGAGCTCAATTACAAATCCATTTATAGGTGAAGAACTGAGTCAGAACAAGATTAAACTACTCATCCACAGCCACATGTTGATGGGGCTAGGAATCAAACACAGACAGTCAACATGTAGAGTCCCTGAACCTAAAACTGGGTGCAATCCACCTTTCCTGGGAGAGAATATTCCTTGAACATGTTTTTTTTCTAACAAGCTAGAGACTGTGCCACATGCTGCCTATATACCAACACTGGGTGGAAGAAGCAATGGGCTAATGATTTACAGACCATTGATAAGCCCTCTTTGGTTTCCATGGTGTCACATCAATCCCTGAAAATGGACCTGGATTGCAATGGAAGAATCATCTTCTTTTCTGTGGAAAAGCAATTCTAGCTGAAGAAGAAACTATACCCCACCAAAAAAAAAAAAAAAACCATACAGAATCAAGCTGCTAATCCTGGTCCTTTCCATTCTTCCAATTCTCTTAATTCTAATTCTTCCGATTCAAACATCTATTTATTTCAGCACAGTTTCCATAAAGCAACTTACTTGTCTTCATTTTCTATCTCCCAACACTTTTCCCAAAGACTGTGCTCAGAAGCATAAAAATAGATAAAGCTAAACATATTAACACATATTAATAAAGCTAAACATATTAACACATGCAATCGTATGTCAAAAGATGCTTTTTAGCTTATGAAACATGCATCCTCTGAACTTGCTCGTGAGACACGAGAAAACATCTCAGATTGCTCCTCACACTGGAAGCACAATTCCTTATCATGGACCCGGAAGGGAAGCAGTCTAAAGAGAGCCCAAGTTGGGGAGAAGCATGCATGTTGTAATAATTTTTAAACTTTTGGCTTCCTTGTTTTACATAGGAAATGAAGGAGCAGGGACGATGATGATTTTGGCAATCTTTGCTGAATTTTATCTGTGACACAGGATGCAGCAGTAACCCCGCTGGCAAAGAGCTTAACTATTGGTTTTTATTTAGAACCAGAATTCTACGAATTAATGAGTGCCTTGTATCTTCCCTCTGGGGGAGCCTGAAGTCTGCTTTCTCACACAACATTCTTGGGGGAGGGAAATCTGTGTCATATATGGGTCTCTCAGAGGTCCTGAGCAAAATGATGAAGTTTCCAGAGCCCAGGATCTAAGAATGCTAATGTGGTGCCATGGAGGGGGAAACGGATTATAGTTTGGGGTTGTGGTGTCAGTAGCAATTCAAGAAGGGCATCTACTATTGTATGAAAGGCTCAGATTCCATGGGGACATGGTGGGAATCATTTTCATCATGAGTTAGGGGACTTTGGGCAAATTGTTTCAAATCGAAGAATTGGAGTTTGTTTTTAATTGGCTTCTAAACACCATGGTGAAATTAGATTTTGCATTTCCAATCATGTTTTATCCCGTGGTTCTAAGAACTGGAGTCTTACCCTGTAACCTTCATGGACTTGGCACAAACAGAGTCTACACAGAGGTCACCAGCCCAAGCTTGGCCAACACCAGTTGCCATGATGAAAGAAGCCAGTTGTGGTGACTTGAAGCTGTAAGGATGCCAGAAAAGTATGTTCTTAAAGTTTATCCATTCCTGTGAGCATGGATCCATTGTAAGTAAGTAGGCTCTTTTGGTGAATAGGATCTTAAGTTAAGATGGGATCCACCTCATTCAGGGTGGATCTTAACCCTCTTACTAGAGTCTTTTATAAAAGAACGAAATTCAGAGAAGAGAGAGAAAGCCACAGAAGCAAGAAGCTGAAAGCAACAAAACCCAGATGAGAAGGGAGAGACCAGCAGACACCGCCATGTTGCCTTGCCACGTGTCACAGGAGTCCAAGATCGCCAGCTGGTCTTCAGGAAGAAAACATCGCCTTGATGATGCCTTGATTTGGACGTTTTTCTCAGCCTCAAAACTGTGAATTTGTAAACTAATAAATTCCCATTGTTAAAAGCCAACCCAGTTTATGGTATCTGCTTGAGCAGCTTTAGCAAATGAGAACGCCGGTGTTATAAGGAAGTTCAAAGGCAATTTGAAATCTGGACCCAGAGACTAAACACAGGAGAAAACCATCTCCTCACATGCTCGTCCAAGTTCAGCTGGATGGACGAAGGATTCCAAACCTTCAACAGAGCAAACATCTGGATGAACAAACAGAATTCCAGAATTAGATCACCTCAAGTCAGCAAAGGCTGGGGCACAAAGTCTTGGGTGGGTGTATGATTCAATAATTCCCAAAAAGTATTCAGAGACTCTGTTAAAGGATGTCTCATTCTCCTTTGAGTGAAACATTTTATGCAGTTAAGTTTGCAGATATTTGTTTATTTGTCTTCATTTTGACTGCCAAACTGTTTTGAGAGGTTATCTAAATAATCAGTGCTGATCAAATAAAATATTGGGTCTCTCTCCTCTCCAGGTGGCTTCAGCTCTTTTTTAAATATATCAAAGCCCTGATATTTTAGCATCATGAATGATTCATACTGTGTGCTTGGTGTCATCAGGGATTAATTAGCTCATTCATTTGTTCATTCATTCATTCAACAGCTACTGACCCAGGCTCATCTTTCTGGGCAATGGGGCATAACAGAGAGAAACACAGTATGATCTTGGACACATGAAGTTTACCGACCAGTTGAAGAGATCATTCTTTAAGAAATCTATAGAAAACTAATATTTTTAATTTCTTATTAGTTCATTCTATGCAGGACTGTAATTGAGTTCTGTGAAAAAGAAAAGCTCAGAGGTAGATACCATTGAACTAGTAAGAAAAAAAAAAAAGAATATTATGAAGGTGGTGGTGGAGCTGGCTCATACACTGGCTTCCACGGTTGACAAAAGACATGAACCTTCTCCTCATAGCCTCACACCATTTATAAAATGTAATTTAGCATGAAAGTTAAAGCCAAAGTTGATTTTCTTCAATTCTGGGACTTTTGCACAGTCTACCATCCTGGAAAAAAAATGCTTGCATCTTTTGGCATAGTAATCTGGACAGAATCTAGCTCAGGCATTGCCATTTCAAAGACAAATGTAGCCCCCAAACCAAGGTGGAGAAGACACATTTGGTCTGAAAGGAATGGTTGTGCATTTCCCTTTATAAAGATTGACTTCTCAGAGTTCTGATTTGCTCTTTGCCTCTTCTCTCAATCAGCTCTGCAACTGTCTCCCATTGAGTTATAAGTGGTCCTAAGAAATTTTTAGGGGGATTCTGAGCATTTGTATTTTAGGAGCTAGTGCAAT
>PVKH010029548.1:0-12637 GCA_004027955.1 Chaetophractus vellerosus | reverse complement strand
ATAAACATACTGACTACTTATATTGCTTCTTTTTCTCTTTCTGTTGAGATTATGCTGTATTATTTGAAGTTTTTAGTTCATCTGCTTTTGAAATACTTTCATTATAACAGAAGTCTTGCCAAATACATTAAAGTAAAAGACTGTGAAAATACGAATCTCCTAGTAATATGGCAAGTGAATTATAAATGTTATAGATCATTAGTTCCTACATATTCATCATCCTTATGTAAAATTACAGGAGTTACTAAAATAATAATAATTGCATGTCTTTTTCAGAGGGCAGGTGATTTTCACGTGTATTTTTACAGTGTAGGTTAAGAGCACTCCTATAATATATTGTAGGTGGAGAACTATCTTAGATTTACAAAAAATGTTGCCTTAAGCAAGATAAATCTGTAGTTCTTTAAGATGTTAGGTTTTAATATAATATGACATTTCTATACTATTACTAAATTAATAAATATTTTTGTTGTCTGTTTCAACATTAACCCTTTCCAGCTTATATTAAGTTCCATTAAATTACTGACTCACCGTTAAGCAAAATATCTGTCTGTAGACCATGACCAGAAAAACTGGATTTTCTCCAAATTTGGATACGTCTCGATGTTGTGGGTTTGGGGATGTGGAAGATATGAAACCAATTTCGTCTCTTTAAGTAGGAAGACAGATGTGAATGCTCTTAAACTTATTTTCAAATGAATATATGTTCATTGGAGAAAATTTAAGAATATAGAAAAGTATAAAGTGGAAACTAAATATCACCAATAGTCTCAGTATTCAGAGATGAGAACTGTTAACATTTTAGTGCTCCTAGTTTTTTTTTTTTCCATCTCAGCATTATGTGATAGGCATAAAATAAATTTGAAGCTCTCACTGCCTAGAGGAGCCCGCACCAAGTATTGGCGTGTGTTTCCTCAGCAAGCTCTGTTCTCTCCTCCATTTCCCAAATAAATTCTTTTTATTGGCCTAACTAAAAAATAATAATAATGAATTTGATACTTTTGTCCTTGGCTACTGGAAATACAGAGAAGCGCAAGTATAAATTTCTTTAAACTTGTGCAAATGTGAGTGCATTTTATTGCCTTAAAAACAGAAATTTTTGCTCTGAAAAGTTATAGTTAAAATCTAACTTTTAGCTTGAGTTACAGAGAATTAATTTTTACTATTATATCTACATGCAAAGTTGCTGATTCTGATCCTTGAGGGGGATTGATTTTATTTAAAATATTTTGAAGCCTTCTGGATAAATTGCTCAGCACAGGGTAGAACATATGCTTGAATCTGAATGGGGGGCAAAATGATTTTTTCCTTTCAAATTTTCACTGAATTTTAAGTGTTAGAGAAACATGTCAGGTTGACAGATGATGCTAACTCTGAAGACGTCGTAAACACTGCTAAGAAGAGAGGAAACCTATCTGCCTTGAGTACACCCAGAAATAACAGGCAACAACTTTAAAAGCTCAAACACATATGGGGAAAGTATATCAGGAAAAGATGCTCAGTAAACAACACAGATCAAGGTTAGTAAATTATAGAAAAATTGCGCTATAGTGGAATATCAGTTACTATATATTGGCAATAAACAAAGATTCTTCTAGATTTTGTAATTTTGGAATGAATACATGTACAGGCTTGAGCACTTACCCCTTGTTGGAAACACACACATATGTTAGAGGTGGTCTAGAAAAAAACCAACAAATATTAACACCATGAGGAAAATTAGCCAGCAGGATCTGAACACAAATTAGTTTAGATTTATGTACACATTTCTGTAGCATTTTGCCATTTAAGTGAACTGTGTGGAGTTTGACCTCAAAGCATAAGTTAAGGCCACACTGATAATATAAAATGACTATTCAGGATCATATTTGTTGAACACCCCCTTCAACTACGTGGGACTAATATGCTATAATAAGACATTTTGTAGGATTATGTTATAGTACCAAAAAACCCAATATAGCTTAAATATTAAGGCATTGCACTGTACCTTATAATGTTAGAAAAATTCAATGTGACTCTTGCTCACAAGTATGCAGAGCTAAAGATCTAACATTAACCAGATTTAGCTCCACCAAAAATGTATAACCATGCACCTCCTCACTCGTTATCTTTACTCTTGTCCGTCCCTTATTTGTACCTTCACATCTGTACCACCCCCCCCCCATCCCTATCACCCCAAGATTGCCCAACTCCAGGTACCATGCATATTTTAAGATTAACCAAGAAAAGCAAAAATGAAAATTTCAAGACTCTTCTTAGAAATGTCACTTTGTGCTTACTTACTATTGTGATGGGAATGCTAGACTGAACTTACCTTTGTTTATGGTTATTTCAGAACTAGGCTTACCCTTGTGTATATTTGCCATTGTGATGGTAACCATTGTCTGAATCCATAAAAACTCCTGCTCTCCTGGTTCGGGGAAGGCAGATTTGAGACAGTCTGATCTTCTGTCTTTCAGGCAGTGTTAATAAACGTACTTTCTCTCATGACCATTCCAGTGTGGAGTCGAATTCATCTGCTCCAGCCAAAAACCCAGAGGGACCCCTGCAGGGTTTCCTTCAATGTTTCTAAGATTTTCTTGTTTTCTTGATGCTGGCTTTCTCTGGTAGATTTCATATCCATGTTGGTTCCAGAACAAGTGGCAGGGGTGGAGCTGCATTGACTGTCTTGTTCACCACACTTATGAATTAATTTATTCAACCCATATGAATGAATGAATGAATGAGCAAATGAGGAAAGTAAATTCTTTAGATTAGAGCAGACTCATGCAAGTGAAGAGGAATGCTTTGCACAACCAGAAATAAAGCTTTGATTGAGGAAGATGTGGATCTCTTCAAGAATTTTTCAAAAGCAGTTCTTGAGAAATTTTTAGTAACCTGGATAAATGAGAAAGAAACATAATACAAAGAGCAATAGCATATAGGGCAATGGGTGGGATAATTTGATACGCTTTAATATATCTCAGCCCAGAGGCAAAGGTCTTTTCTAAATGTAGACAAGAAGAAGAGCAAAGGCAGAGGTAGGAGCTTATTTCTGCAATCCTTCTGTGAGCCCCTCTTCATTTGGATCAAGTGCGGCTTGGCCTCCACACTTAGCCCAGCTGTGTCTCCACCCACTGGGGAAGAGGGGAGTCAAGGCAATTATCCTGCTAATTTCTCTAAAAAAGATAAAATTGCAGAAAGAGCTTTCTCATCTCCTCTTGAATTATCCAGGTAGGGGGTACAACATGATTGAGTTTCTGAGGAAATCTTTCCCTCCTCTTCATTTTGCATCTGTATACACAGGCTCTTTCCCTCATATCTGCAACTGAAATTTGCCTACTACTAAATCCTTTGGATCCTGTACGTTTATAATTTGGCCATAAGGTCAATAGCTTTGGACCTGAGAGGTTCCGTTCCTCATAAACACACTCGTGTGTGTGCACACACACATGCACATGCTTCACAAATTGGAGATCCATTCCCATAGTACTTCTGCTTTGATATACTCTCTATTTTATAAGTGCCAAAATCAATAGCAGAGGCTTCCACGACATGGACCAAGAGTCACTGGGGGCTTAATTTATCATGTTTTGCGTGGTAGATTCTGTGCTCTTTGCTGGGAAAGACCATGCCACGTATTTCTCTTTGTAACCTCCATAGCCCTTAATACAGTGCTAGTCCACAGCTGTGTTTGAGTAAGTACTTCTGAAATTGAAACCTCGGTTTAGTGCCTATTCATTTTAGGGTGAGTTTTTAAGCAGAGTTTTGTAGATGGCAAGACATGTCAGAAGCTGATGTAGGAATGGTGGCATGTTTTATAGGCAAGTTCCCAGCATATCTTTTTTTCTGCTGAGATGGCTCCCTTGTCTGTTTGCTCTTTTTCTCTTCGCTTGTCATGTGTGCTCTTTGTCTTCTCATTTTGCTCGTTGTTTTCACTCATTGTCTGCTTGTTGTGTTTTGCTCATTGTCTGCTTGTTGTCTGTTTGTTTGCCTTCTTTAGGAGGCACTGGGAACTGAACCTGGGACCTCCCCTGTGGGAGGTGGGCATCCAACTGCTTGAGCCATATCCACTCCCACCCAGCATATATATTTAAAAATATATATTTTTATTTTTTTTAAATGATACTTAGATTGCATAAATGTTACATAAAAAAATAAAGGGATTCCCATATGCCCTGCTCCCTATGCCTCCCACATTTTCCTACATTAACAACATCCTTCATTTGTGTGGTACTTTCGTTAAAACTGATGAACACATTTTGGAGCATTGCTACTAAGCATGGATTATAGTTTACATTGTAGTTTACAGTCTCTCCTGCACAATTTTGTAGGTTATGGCAAGATATATAATGGCCCGTATCTGTCATTGCAATGCCAGTCAGGACAACTCCCAAGTCCTGAAAATGCCCCCATATTACACCTGTTTTTCCCTCTCCCTGCCCTCAGAACCTCCAGTGGCCACTGCCTCCACATCAGTGATATAAGTTCTTACATTGCTAGAATCACAATAAGTCTATAGTAGAATACCAGTAAGTCTGCTTGGTCCATAGTTCATCCCCCAATCCTGAGGATTTTGGAATGGTGATGACCACTCCACCTCTAATTGAGAGGGAGCTTCAATCCCATAGGGAAGATGGATGGGATTCTTTTGCTTGCAGTTGTAGACTCTCTCAGTTTCTTAGGATGGTCATTGTCCATCACCATCTCCTTGTTAGGTGTCCTGGGTGAGTCCAATGAACTGGAAAGTAGGTGTTGCAACTCCGTTGAGATTCAGGGCCCAGCTGGTACATGGACAGCCCAAAGATTTAAGTCTTTTGGACATATACCTATCAACTCTAGTACTAATTATAGGTTCAAATAGAAGGGTCAGAAGAGCCATGTGTAAGAAAACCACAACTGAGTCTAACTCTGTCATGCTGGGGAACAGAAATTCCAAAGTAGGGCTCACTGGCGAGGCACCAAACTTCTGAGCTGTCAGCCCTGACTATAGTGTCTGGATGTCTCCGGAGCCCTCAGGAGTCCTGCTGTTTAAGCTAGCGTTTACTTTGGCAGTCAATGAGATCCTGCTGAAGGGTGCATAAGCATAACCTCTGGAATGACCTCCTGACTCACTTTGAAGTCTCTTAGTCATATAAACTCATTTGTCTTTACCTTTCTCCCCTTTTGGCCAAGGTCTTTCTCCAGTTACATTGCTAGTTGGTGCTTGGTAGTAATCCCTCGGTGCCAGGGAGGCTCATCCCCGGGAGTCATGTCCCACACTGGGGGGAAGGTAATCACCCAGCATATCTTAATCTCACCCATCTGTGGGGAGGACAGCAGTGGCAGAGCCAGGCCAAGACATGGGCCTCCTTAGATGGCTATGATAATTTAGTGCTTCTTCAAATTGCTATTCTTTGCATATTTCTTCAGCATTTATTTTGAGAAGCTTCTGAGTAAAGTGTAAGAGAAGGATAAAGAAAGAATAAGTTTTGGCAGATCTCAGTCTTTCTAGAATAATGATCAGAAAATCAGCTTTGGTCTGAAACTTGCATTCCTTCTTAAAAAAACACCAAGCCAAGCTGAGCCAAGCCGAGCTGAGCTGAGCTGAGCCAAACCCAACCCAACCCAACCCAACCCACCTAAACCTAACCTGTGGTTACTCAGATGCAGCCAACTTAGAGGGCAGTTCCAATAGGCCCTTAGGATATATAGTCTCCCCTAACCTCCCACCACCAGTCCTTCCATCCATAAGCAGTTTTCTTTTTGAAAAAAGTAAAAAGAAATGTCTTCATCTCATTCCTGCACACTGACACAGTGATTCTTTAGAAATGGTCACTATGTGCAGTTGCCTGACCACCCTGTGACCTGGTTTATGGCAAAGTTAGTGATGTGGAAAGTTTGGACAAACCATTGTGATAATTAAGCTCATGTGTCAACTTGGCTAGGTAATGGTGACCAGTTGTTTGGTCAAGCAAGCACTGGCCTAATTGTTACTGTGAGGACATTTCATGGACTTAAATCAACAATGAGTTGATTGCACAGATGACTGGTTACATCTATAATCAACTGAGGAGATTACTTTCAGCAATGAGAGACATCTCAGACAAACAGTTGAAAGCCTTAAAAAGACAAGTGACTTCAATAGTCAGAGAATTTCAATCTCTACTTCAGACAGCCAGCTTCTCCTGGGGAATTCATCAAGGACCTTCATCTGAGTTCCTGGCTTGCAGCCTGCCCTATGGAATTTGGACTTGTGTAACTCCACAGTTACTTGAGAAAATTTTATAAAATCTAATACTGTTTACAGGTCTCTCCTGTTGGTTATGTTTCCCTAGAGAACCCTGACTAATACAACCATTTTGCTTCAAGAAATGGCTGACACATGTGTTGTGATATAATTGAAATATCCTGGGCGCCTACCAAAATTCTTCCCTAAGCTTTGGAGATGTCTTTTGAAGGGCTCCAATATAGAGGTGAGACACAGGAACTGCCTGGATTGTAATTAGGCTTTTCCTTCTTCCTGACTTCTCCCTGAAAAAAGACTGACTTACTGAAGAGTTTGTGATCTAGCCTGTGCTCTACTATGAATGTGCCACAAGAAGCTGCTGCAGATGTGCAATCACCTTGGCCTTCTTGAGGTTAAGTTCTCAGCAACATGTAATATGAAATCACCAACAAAGGGGGTCACAGAGAAGGCTGCATTTAGCTTTATTTGTAAAATTTTACATGGTTAATCCTTCATAAAAATTCTTGGTTTTAAAATGTATTGGTTTATATCTACATTAGCATCCTTCGGGATTTAGAAGCAATTACATATAAAATGGAATTGCAGTCCACACATAAGCAAGAATGATCTTTAAAGAAAACTAAACAAAAACTTTAATTACAAATCTATTTAATTTACAGACAGGAAGAATTAACCTTTGGTTCACTGGTAAATAAATATGCAGAGAAACAATAATCCATAATTTAATAACATGAGCAAAGTATTTCTTATAAACTACAGGGCTGATGTTTGATCAGAGTTTTCTATATCACTTCACCTTTTGAATTTTAAAGGATTTGAGATGAAATTAGTGTGGTGCCAAGGCAATTAGTTCTAAGTTAGACGGGTTATACTTTGCCCCTTTATTCTGTCTGCAGATTATTATCTCTTGGGGGATTGAGTATATAAAAATGGATTAAAAAAACTTTCTTTCACACTGCTTTTATTTTATTAAAAGTCTTTGTCATGTAACGTATCCTGCAGTTTACAAAGGCTTAATCTGGGCCCCAGCAATTTCTCCCCAAACTGCCCTGAGTTTGTAAATCGCCAAGTTAAATTCACATCAGTCATTTTGTTAATTCAATATGATAGTTCAATAAGACTTCTCTTATTGAATTGATAAAGAACTGAGATTCACCAAAAGATGTTGAGACTTGGGTAGGAGAGTTCAATATACTATAAAATTTGGTTTCTCCATTTTACTAAAGTCATTCCCTTTATACTAAACTAAATATTATTTTGTAGTTAGAATGAAATGAATAAGCCAAAATTAACAGCAAATCATGACCCCTTTCACTAGCTAATAATTCCTTAAATGTGGGAATGGCTATCTGATCAAGCAGATTTTTTTTTAAACCATTTCTCTTTCATATAATGAAACAGTAGTGAAAGCAAATAGAGTGCAACAGATATAAACTAAAGCTACTTTCCTTTACTGAATATTTTCACCATGTCCATATGGAATGAATGCACAAAGATAGCTTTGTGTATTGATAGATTTGTTTAAACTGTCCTCCTAAATGCTGCCTGCCTTTGCTACAACTTAAAATGAGATAGAAATGCTGTCTGTGATGTTAGTATCAGAGACTCCTAACCGTTGGAGATGACTTTTGGAGGAATCCAATATTATTTTAGTTATTTATTGCTACCGAACAAAATCAACAATTTTACTATCTCTCTATATGTTTAGTGGGCTCAGCTCGGGGGCTCTTCTGCTCTATATGATCCTGGCTGGAGATATACAGTCGTCTGGGACTTGATTCAGCTGGAAAATCGATGGCTCACTGACATGTTTGGCACCATGGCAGGGATGGGGGAAGGGTGATCTCAGCTGGGACATTGAGACAACTAGGCCTCTCTTTCTCCAAGTAGCATCAGGTCCTCTTCCTCTCTGTGTGGTCTCCACTCATGGTCTCTCCATGTGGGCTCCCCGAGTGGCCTCTCTGGCAGGAGAAAGAGACTCCTTACACGGTGGCTCAGGGCCACCCAAGACACAAAAGCAGAAGCTGCTCAGCCTTCTTAAGGCTTTGGCTTGGAATGGGCACAGCAGCACTTCTGCTGCATTTATTGGTTAAAACAAGTCACAGGGGCACAGGTGTGCCACGTGCTCCCTCGGTTCAGGGAGCACAGGGGTGAAACTGACACTTCGGGCCAGTGTCTGTGAGGCTGCTTGGTGGCAGCACGTTGTCACCCATTACACTGGCTCGGCATTCCTGGTACAAAGTAAAAATCATTGTTTCTTCTCACAGGGTGAACATTTATAGAGTTGATTTCATGGATCCAGTAACATGGCAAAAGATGCTGGTCTAATTGAAGCCAATGGAGAAGTAAGTCTTTATAGACCAGAATCTCAGTCCTGGAAAAGGTGTGGTATCATTAGTAGCTGCTCATCCTTCTACACTAAATATATTCGGAAAGCAGCTCTTGCCAAAAACCTTGGACAGTCCAATATCAACTTTCCACAGTAAGTGGAAATGCAACAGAAAAGGAGAGAAGAATGACAAGGGCCCAAGGCTTTTTTCAGTGAAGGTTTGTGAGATGGAAAGGAGCCACTTCATGTAAGGAGGTGGCACATGGATTGGTTGCAGAATTCAGTGCTGCTGCTAACCATATTTTACCAAATGAATCATCTTATGGCCGGAAGAATGTAACTTGACCAGTCTATGGTGCCTTAGATATCTTGGTGGCCTTGAACATTATCTCTAAGGAGAAGAGAGAAATCAAATGGGTTGGTCTGAGGAATGTCAGAATTTAGAAGTATAGAGACAGAGAAGACTTGCAAGAATAAAACAGAAACTGTCTCAACTTCTAGAACTTAATCTACAGCAAATTGCCTTCAAGAGTTTGGTGCAGAGAAACTGTCAAGCAAAGCGGTAAACCACCTGCCTCCAACTCCGTCATCCACACACCATTCATCATTGCGAGCACCAACAAGACAGTGATCCAGTGTGGTATTTCTAGTGACAAATTTGAGCATCTGTTTAACGTTGACAATGCATTTGAAATCCATGATGATATAGAAGTGAATGGGAATGGCTTGTGGACGAGAATCAGGAAGCTGTTTAACTGAAAACCTTAAAATGGTGAGAAGTTTGATACCTAAAGCTCTGGAACCTTATGTAACAGAAATGTCTCAGGGACCAATCAGTGGTCTATTTGTTACATCATCAGGTTCAACTTCAAATGGCACGAGGCTTTCTGTCCCTGACTTGACCACTGGTGCAGGTGGGATGTTGGCCACGAGTTCCAATGGGTCTCAGTACAGTGGCTGCAGGGGAAGATGGCGGTGACAATGATGACTTTAATGAAAATGACAAAGACTGATTTTCTTGGCATGTAGATTCCCCCGACACCTTTAAATTCAGCCGAAGAAAAATTGTTTAGGGAAGAAAAACACTTTTTTTTTTTAAAGAAAGGTTTTTCTGTTTCTTTTTGTCTTATCTCCAGGAATATACTGGTAAGCTATTGAATTTAGGGATGCACCTCCAATAAGCAAGCAAGGATGGTTTTTCATAAGATTTTAAAAAATATGGTGTGGATGTGTAGTTTGAGACCAGTGTGTTGATGCAGAATATTTACTTAGAATTTTGTTTTCATTTTCTAATTAAAAAAAAACTTCAGAGTTTGCTTAACAATTCTTGCTGGGTTTGCTGAAGAAATTGTATTGCATCCCCATCAATGAAAATACAATGCTTTCCTTCAGTGGAAAGTGGTATACTGACTAGCCATATATTTGCAGTGTGGTTTGGATGGTGCCACTAACTGGTGGGTAGCAAGATCACATGATGGTTTTATTTTGTTAATTCATGTAGTGTCCAAAGAACCAACCAAAATAGCAAAGCTCTATTTAAAACGTTTAGTGCCATAAATATTATTATGCCTTTATTTTCTCTTAAATTATATTGACTGATGTGATTCCATCAAGTTTATACATTTTTCTCTATTCTGCAGCAGATTGCAAAGGTTTAAAAATTTTTTTAAATTTGTTTTTTGTTTTTGTTTGCGTGGTATAAGTTTACTGCCATGCTGCTGCAGTTATGTAAACTGTCTTCAAGACTTGGATGGCTTATTGCTTACGGAAAAATTTGCCTGATTTCTTACAGGCAATGTTTGGAAACTTTTTATTATACAGTTGTTTATATAAGTTATAAGTCAATCATTTACAGACATGTACTGTATTTGTTTTGTAAGCATCTTCCTGTAATCTACTATAAAATTGAAATTATATATAAAGAATATTTTAATAGATTTTTAATTTAAAATTTGTTATTCACTCTTAATAGTTATTTTTTTTATAAAAAGAGAAAGGAATTTCAGGACTGGCTTGTAGTCTCTTTTAAAGTATTTTCATAAAACAATTAACTGCATAATTGCTGTTAGTTGCCTGTTTTAAAATGATAGTCTTTTTATTGAATCACAAGATTTTCTGTAATATTCTATGGAATATGAAGAGACTTTAATCATTTGACTTGTTTGAATAGGTGTTAATTTTTACTAATAAAATGTGCATGGGCATTAAAAAAAAATGAGTCACAGGGCCAACCCATTCTCAGTATGGAAGGGGACTACACATGGGTAGAAATCCTGGGATGTGTGATTCCTTGAGGGCATCTCTAGAGACCCGTTACCACATTTATGTATTTGATTCTTATACACGAAAGAACCTTTAGGGACCCTAATAAGTGTACCGCAGGCCACCAGTCCTGACTTGCAGCGTTCGTTCTGCCTGGCCGAATTGTGAGGCCGTACATGTGAAATAGGTCCTGGAGGGTTAACTTAGGAAAACAGAGTGACTACATGTATTAAAGGATCAAGGGGTTTTCTACAGAAATTAGAACATGCGCAAATGTGAGAGAGGTGGAGAAGTGAAGATCTGGAAGGAAAGGGTCAAAGGGTGGAAAAAGTCACTAAGTATAATAGCCTGGAGCAAAGTTCCCAGAGTGAGGTCCTCGGGAGCCATGGAGACCCTTGAGACCTTTCGAGAGTCTCCGAGTCCCTTTAGGAGGTTAGTGAGGCCTAAACTGTTTTAACAACAATACTAAACTGTATTTTCCTTTTTGACTTTCCTTCTCTCATGAATGTGTGATGGAGGTTTTCTGAGGCTACATGACTTGAAACCACGCATTGAGATAGAATGCATGCTTGCGGATTTTTGTGTTTTCAAAATTTCTCAGTTTTAATTTATAACATAGTCAATATCAATGGATATAATCCAAATACACTAAAGTTCCTTGGGGCCCTCAATAATTTTCTTTAAAAGTATAAGGGGTCCTGAGGCCAAATAGTTTGAAACCACTGACCTAAAGCATTGGTGAAAATATGCAAGTTGAAGCTTGTGGGAAAACCCCCAAGGCTGGGGTGTCTGGTTGTTGGAGGGGAATTGCAAAGGGACATCTCATGGAGAGCTCGGTGGAAACTGCTACCT
The DNA here is from genome assembly GCA_004027955.1 of Chaetophractus vellerosus. Lineage (NCBI taxonomy): Eukaryota > Metazoa > Chordata > Mammalia > Cingulata > Chlamyphoridae > Chaetophractus > Chaetophractus vellerosus. Next base: position 986 of record PVKH010029548.1, on the reverse strand, counting down.
TTGTGGGAATTGCAGTGAAGCACTTGGCGGCTGACTTGGGGCCCCTATCACTGGCAGGCCAGGGGTCAGGAAGCTCGAGCTCTCTGGGCACCTCTTTGTCTGTCTGCCACCATCTCTGATGCCACGACATTTGCACAGTAATGACTCTGCTTCACTTCTGCCTACTAAACCACTTGCAAATTTCTCTTTTGGCTAACACATTTAGTCCCAAGCCTTAGATAGGAGAGGAATAGACAAATAGATTAAACACAGTTTAGCACAGTCTACTCTTTGTTCACTTTAGCATCCATATACTACCCTTTAAACCATATTTAACTTTCAAATAAAGCCAGTAGAAATATCATGCTTCTGTAATCATGAGGAAGCCATCCTTTGTATAACCAAAACCATACTAACTCTGTCCTCAAAAGAAAAAATACAAAGCTCCATATAGTATTTTTATCCATCTTTGGGGGATGTTCATTCCTCTTCTAGGTGAGTCACTCCTCCCCTTTGATAAATTGCAACTAAGTCCTAAGATGTGGGGCTAATCATTACTATTACTTTGCCTGGTAGGTAAATGGGAGAGGGGAAAACTGGTTAATATCTTTTTGAATATATTCATACGAAAGCAAGGAAGAAATATTCATAGCTATTACAGTTCTTGTTTCTGCATCTGGTCACATGCTTGAGGCACATATTTAAAAGTTCCTGTTTCCATTGCTCATTCCATGACAGCCTGGAACTGATGCAGAGCCTTCCTTTGCTTTTGCCGCCATTCAAAACCGATAGCCTTAGAGGTTACTCAGGAAATGGATCAGATCAGCCTGCCTAAATGATATATCTGTTGAGTCCAAAACTTAAAGGGGTCGTTTATTGCTGTGCCTTTGTATATAGTGGTGGGAGGTGCCGGAGCAGGAACGTGGCAGTCTTGGAGAGGATATCTCAACATGCATCAGGTCATTGGGCCCCTAGACATCTTACGCAGACTTTTTTTTTTTTTTTTA
>PVKH010029547.1:0-12648 GCA_004027955.1 Chaetophractus vellerosus | reverse complement strand
CGGAGCCGCCGTGGGCAGGGCAAAAAGCTGCCACGGACAGGCAAAAGCCGCCACGGGCAGGGCAGGTCGCCTGCAAATCGAGCACAGCCAGCCACCCGCGAACTGGAGCCGGCCGTGATGGAGGCAGAAGCCGCCCACAAGCGGGGAAAGCCGCGCCTGCGCAGTGACCAAGTCTCGGCGCGTCGCCGCAACGGGGGGGGGGGGGGAAGGGGAGAAATGTAATAAAATAAATAAATCTTTAAAAAAAAACAAACAAAAACAAAACAAACAAACAAAAAAAAAACAAATAGATATAACCAAATAAATCTCCCCTTCCATATCACCTAATGATAATCCAAATAAAAATAAATTCCACTCCAAAATCTTGAAGAGTAATGAATTTTATTAAAGCTTTCCTTGAGTCTGTGTAAAAGTGTCATTCAGGAGTGTCCACAGAAAACTCGCCACACATCCCCTTCTTCATTCTTCTCTCCACCAAATCCTATAGCTCACTGACAGCTACTCAAATTTCTCTCCTTCTCTCTTCCCAAGTCCAGCCCAGACTGCCTCTCCTGTCACATCCTCCTTTCCTATATCTTGCCATCCTTCTTGCATCCTGGATGTTCGCTTTGCTTTCTTGGTTGGCTCTATGCCTTTTCCTATGTAGGTCAAGTCACTTCTCTCCCCTTTCTTCCATTCTGCTTTTTATCCTTTTCCCTGGCCAACAACCAAAGGCATAGGAATTGAGTAACTGGAACAACATTCCTCCTTAGAATATGGGGAGAAAAATGATTATAAATTATATACTTTAATATACGTTTTCCTTGCCATATGAGGAATCAAATCGATTTTTCAACTAGTGGTACTTGGTTGGGTTGCTCCATTATCAAATTCCTAAAATAGTGGAAGCAATACAGAATTAAAGGTTCCCTAAAGCTGGGGCTTCCTTATTTCAAGTAGGCCACTGCAGCCTCTCTGAATGGTAAACAGCCAGTCACTCCCTTGGACAGTGATATTCTTAGGATGCCACAGTGGGGTGCATTCCCAGACACTTCACTGCTGCAAGCTAGATTCATATCTCCTTCCTTTTCACAAGGTTATGGTCAAGAGAGAACAGTAAATCCCCAAGAACAATTAAACCTTCATGAACTTTCAATTCATCTACAATGGATCTGTGTCCCTGTTTCACAAGAACTATTTGTCAAAGCAACAATCAATAAGCTCAGAGCATTCAACCCAATTTTTGGCACTTGAAGGAACCTTCTCTCTCCCTCCTAGGGTTCCTGCCTTGGACCATAAAAGTAGCTTCAGCTCTCTCTCAGCCCTGTTTACTCTTTCCTGAGGTACAAGTAGTAACTTTCCTGTTTGGGGAAGTTGGAAGGACTGAGCGTTGTAATGCAGCCCATTCTTCACCTTTCTAATCTGGATCTGCCTGTTTCAGATGAGTGCGCTTTGCTCACTTCCTGCTTTGTGGGTGTCAACCACAAGGGAGTCCTGGTGTGGGCCTGCTGGTTGGGGCAGTCGAAAGATCTAACTCTTGCTCTGTTCCACTGTAGAGACACAGTAGAAGCAGGTGACACAGTTCTTCTGTTAACTGTGCATGTTCTGCAGAATCAACTGCCCCATGGATGAGGGGTACAGATATTAGATTTGGGGACAAACATCAGAGAGTCTGGCTGTGGCCACAATTAAGTCATAATTCAGCTTTATCACTAATAAAACAGATTTTTAAAAATCTTTGATTTCTGCAACTGTTTCTCAGCAGTATTTGCCAAACCATATTATCTGTGTTCAATTCAATGCAATTAATATTCACCTTCCAATTCTGTTTAAATATCCCTAATGAGGGAGCATGTTAACTCATAATATATCATGCAATTAACAGTTCCCATCATCTACCATGTGTGCTTTCTAAAGCCAAGAGAAATGGCTTGGCCATCCCAGATCAGTTCCTGGATGGTACCAGTGGAGAACTTAAGACTCATGATCCAATTTACAGTGGATTATTATCTCAGTCAATGTCTGACAGACTATGAAACTAACTCTCCTTCCTGGCAGGGACTGGGCATGTGTTGGTGGGCAGAATACTGGAGTGGGTAAGAAGGTGGCTTCCGGGTCAGACTGTTCAAGTTCATGTACTTTCTCCACCCAGACCATACACCCTCGGGCTGGTTACTTCAACTCCTTCCCTTAGATTCCTTACGTGTGAAATTGGGATGATATCTCTTAGAAGAATCATTGTGTGTGAAATTGGGATGATATCTCTTAGAATCATTGTGGGGATGAAATGAGAGAATTCTGTAAAGATCTTTGAACAATGCCTGGCAGGTGGTAATCCTTCAATAAATGTTAGTGATTATTATTAGTAGTAAGAAAGTATTTTTCTGCCATGAAAAGTGTTCCCTTGAGGATACATCCTTAAAATGTGTAAATTGGAAAGAGTGATTCACTTTGAAAATATTTTTGTTTTGCAAATAGTAGGAGACATTAAGTGAGAAACAGCTATATAGCTTACTAGCAAATATAAATCGGGATCTACTTGCTTAAAAAATAGAAATAATACTTCTATTGCTTTCTCCACCCACTCCATCTCCAGGAACATTTCTTAGCAGCTTTTGCCCAAAGACACATGACAACTAGCCTGTGGAAAGTTTTGAGGTGGGTTCCTAAGTGTGAGGAATTTCTAATTTTGAAACAAGCTATGTGGTTCAAAATCCCATGTTTTCCAACAGTAGATGATTGATAAGACTTTCTCGTTCACTGGTCAAGCTTGGTAAAAAGGAAAAACAGGAACTAAAAACACCCCTGGCAATTCAACTAAAAGGCACTGAAATTCCAAGGAGATCCAAATTTACACACATGATTGCACAATTATATATTTTACTGGTAGTTTGGAGCAAATTTGCCCTTAAATCTAAGGACTTTTGTTGTTTCACCTCATAAATTTGTAATTGTGATAATACAGCAGAATGCCTCTTTGCTGAATTTTTTTATACCAAGGTACTGGGACCAAAGTACCAAGACAAGAAACTCGTTTGAAGTTCAGATCAGCCGTCACAATGAATTTTCTGTAATTCATATTTCAAATGTTAACTAAGTAAAGGTGACATTATAAATGATGGTCATTTAGGTTCTATTCCTGTCCTCCACTTGGAATGCCCAGGTGAAGCTCCTTAGAGAAACTCTCAGTGAGTCAGTCTTCCACCATTTCATGCCAGGTTATCCTCATATCTTTTGATATATTTGCCATAAATTGTTGCATTTCTACTAAACAAATTAACAAACTGACACATACCTGAAGTTTCTCCTGCAAACAAAGTTATCAGACTGGAAATATGGATCTGAAACTTAGCAGTAATAAAATAATAAGAGTAGAAAATTCATTTCTTTTATTTAAGAGATAGGGGCGTCAGACCCAAGAGCCTAAGCTCGTATCCTGCAGCAGTCACTAAATTCAAGACTCTTCCTAATTTACAAAGTTAAAACCAAGAGTAAAGGCAGTAAAGTCATCATTTCATGAAAGAATCAGGCCACATTCTTTATGCCCATTTGGGATTCCAGGACTTCCAATGAATGAGACCTCATAGTATGATGGGAGATGGATATGCTGGAAGATAGGAAAAAAAAACAACTCATGTAGGAATCTCAAGGAAGCAGGGCTGCCTGAGCAGCAGATTTAGAAGCTGACAGAGAAGCTACCCAGGTGTTTGGTGGAGACAACAGTGTCAGGAACAATAGAAGCTGATCTCAGAGGGCAATGAGGTGACTAGCACCGGAACGGCCATGGGGCCCAGGGCGCCTTGATAGCCACGGACACCCCACCGGTTCTCTGTGAGACATAGCTGTGAGGCAGCTGAAATGGTTCCCTTTCATTTTTTTAAATTTATTTTTTACTTTCTTGTTTATTCTTGCAATAAACCCCTACCACCAAATGGGTCTGAGTCCCTTGAACCCCAAAGAAGCTAACTCTGGGTCACCTTTTCTATCAAGAATCTGAGGTCTAGATGCAATTTAATGTCCACATAACATTTTGGGACTCCCACTTAAACTATCTGGTTCTTTGTTCCCAAAAAATACCCTGAAAAGAAATTGTTAGTCTCTCTCTTCAGTGAGTAAAATAAAAAATATGCAAATCCCTCCTCTTCTCCTGAATGTCAATAGACATTCCTTTTTATGGGGGTTCATTCTGGGAAGTGATCTCTCAGGAATGATAAAAAGTAGTAGACCGTATCTTAAATATTTTAAAATGAAAGAGTATGGCCAACAATATCTAACATTGATTGTGTATTCATGTAGGATCTGCCCTGACCATACATTACCTAATCTAGTCCTCCCAACAACCCTTCGAGATTGTAGTTAATCTTACCCCCTTTTATATTTTAGTAACTGACTGAAAGTCATACAATGAGTGAATGGTAGTGTTGGAATTCAAGCTCATTTTTAACTCCATAGCTTGAGTTCTTAACCAGTGTTTTGTAATGGTAGCAGACTCTCAAAAACACAGTTCCTCCAATCTCTTGACATGAATTTTTCTTTTCTCAGTAATGCTTTCCATTAGGAGGCCCAAGTAGCAGCCCATATCTAACCTCTGTGGACGGCTCCTAGGCCCTTCTGCCACATGTCTGCAGTGACACCCACACTGTCTGGTGAAATCAAAGTGTTCTTTATGCTCCAGAGATAAATCATAAGGGATAACCTTCTCTGAGCATGCTCTTTGAGCACTTTAACCCAGATTTCTAGAAGTTTCTACTTTACCTGGTTCTTGTTTTTTGTTTCACTTCCTAAGATTCCTGACTTCAGGTCTTTTTTTCCCCCTAGGAGAGAGAAGCACTATAATATGACTTATTAGATAAGAGAAACAGGTCCGATATGTGCATAAGCTTTAAGATATCAGGTTCCAGTGGTTACATGTGATGGCGAAACATTTCCAAAAATAAGAAAACAAGTCCTACAATCAGGTCTCTAACTCTGTACTCCATAACGGCATTGGACAGGCGCTGTGGAAAACAATACACAATGTGTCATCTCCCAAATGCTTATTCCCAGACAGGTAGGTGATCCCTCATTTGCAGAAACACTGGCAAACAAACAAACAAGCAAAAAAAAAAAAAAAAAAACAAACCAAAAAAACACCCCACACATCTCTGCTATGATGATGTCAAGGACCTCATCAGTAAGCAAGCACCAGGGCCTCAGTCAACAGAACTGAATGGAAGAACTGCAGTAATTCTCTCAATTGTTCACTTTGGGAACATTCTTATTCAGATGCTTATGTGTATTTCACATAATCCTTCTTACAACCTCAGAGGGAAGCTGGGTCAGAAGGGGGACAGTTTCCAAAGTCAATGACTTCTTCCCAAGATGGAAATCCAGGGATTTTTTTCTCCTGGTCACAAATTCACAAGCACACTTATCCTTTACTTGCCTGCAATGCAGACAAACAAAAACAGAAACTTCATTGCCAGAAGAACTACCCTAAAAGAAATGTTAAAGGAATTTCATCAGGCAGAATATTATGATGTACGTCAGAAAATTGGACATGTCCCAAAAATGAAGAAAGTCAGAAATGAAGGGAATATAAAATCTTTTTTTAAAAAAGTGTATTTGCTTCAAAAGACAACTGGTTCTTTAAAGCAATAGTATTAACAATGTGTTATGTGTTTATAACATAAGTAAATGTGAAATGGGAGGAGGATTGTGGGGAAATGCCTGGGTAGGAAGCTCCAGGAATCAATCGGTCCATCAAAATAACTCTTGAACTGACAAGAACTGTTTGACTCAACTATTTTGAAAACCTGGGTCTGGTAGAACACTGTGCAGCATACAGAGAGGAGCGGGATGAAGAGGTTGGTAAATTGCAATAAATACCAGTGTTTTGCCCTCCCTGCAGGGCTACCCTCTCCTTTCCCCCAGTCTCATGGCAGTTAGCGGTGGGGACTGGAGTTTGGGCTCCTGCCACAGCTTGGTGGTGCCAGAGTGGGACATAAAGACCTATTCCTCCAAACTCCAGGTGTGTCTGCGATCTGATTGCTGATCATTGCTTTTGATCAGCTTCTTCAGATCTTTGGGGGCTGGCTCTGAGGGCAGCCATTGTTCCAATCACCCCTGGGCAAGGTTGGCAGAGGAATCTTTGTGATAGTAACCTTCCTCAAATCCACAGAAAACATTTAAAGGGCTGCAGTTAAGCCAAGTACAGAATCAAGAAAACGCAGCCTTGAAGGCCACAGAAGAAGCTCCCGTGGTACTCCCATTATGGGTCCATGATCCTGTTCCAGAGGGAATGCACATATATCAGGGCCAATCTATCAGGTGGAAGGGAGAGACTCAGTTGAGGAACTTGCCACAGGCTCACCCTCCCAAAGTTTGTCCTGAGGGCACAGAAGCAGCTTGCAGACAGCTGGGACAGTGTGAGAAACAATTAAGTTGAAGTGGCCTGGGGCAAAGGGCAACCTGCATCAAGTCACTCAAGAAAGCACCCAGGAAAGGGAAAAAGCCTATTTCAAAAGGAGTAGAAGGAGTGCTCACTCAATCTCCTGTAAACTGTAAATGGGGAATTACTAAGGCCTCTAAAAAGCACAAGCACAGGCTCTGTGGCTCTACTTAAGCTCAGATACAACAGAGAGGACACTGTACTTCACATTTGCCTTGGACTGATCTTCTTGATAAGAGGGCTAAGATCTGAAGGAGACCACCAGCCAAAGCAGAGCCAATTTGTAAAGACAGTGAAAGATTTTTTAAAAAAATTTGTTTTGGTTAGCTCCTGAAAGTCAAGAAAATCTCTGTCCTAGCACTAACTGAATACAAACTCTAGGGAAGAGAAAGCTTAGGGCCCAAATCCAGAAATAATATTCTAAAATAGCTATATGTATAGTGTACAATAACAGATTATAAGAAAGAGAGGATGTGGTTCAGGCCGTTGGGTGTTCACCTCACATGTGGGGGGTCCCGGGTTTGGTTCCCGTTGCCTCCTGGAGAAGGTGAGCAAACAATGAGCAGACAGATAAGGGAACTATCTGAGGGAGGGGGGATATAAATAAAAGATAAAATAAATAAAGTAAATAAATGAATCTTTTGAAAAAAAAATTATATGACAAAGAAACAAGAAATGATGGTCATTCAAAAAAATAAGGTAAAAACTACAGAAACCATCAATGAAGAGGGTAAGACTCTGGACTTATTGGACAGATATTTTAAGAAAATGATCCTCAATATGTTCAGGGAGATAAAGACAAACAGAAAGAACTAAAGGCTATAGGAAAACAATTAATAAAAAATATGGGAATCTTTTAGAGATTCTTAATAGAAACCAAGCAGAAATATTGGAGTTGAAGAATACAATAACTGAAATGAAAAAATTCCCTAGAGGGACTCAAAAATAGATTGGAGCTGGCAGAAGAAAGAAACACATACCTCAAAGACAAGACAATTAAAATGATTCAGGCTGAGGAGCAAAAAGAAAAAAGAATAAAAAAGAACAAGAAGAGACTAAGAGACCTATGGGAGACATTCAAACATACCAATATATGCATTATGGACACCTAGAAGAAGAAGAAAATAACAGGGCAGAAGAAATTTTCAAAGAAACAATGGCAGAAAAGTCCCAAAATTAATGAAAGACATGAATATGCACATTCAAGAAGCCTAATAATCCCAAACAGAAAAATTTAAAGAAAACCACACTCAGACACATAGTAATCAAATTGTCCAAGAACAAGGACAAGGAAAAAGTTGTGAAAGCTGCAAGAGAAAAATCACTGAGTTATGTACAAGGGAATCCCAATAGGATTAAGTGGCAATTTCTCCTCAGAAACCATGGAAGCAAGAAGACAATGGTACAAAATATTTAAAGTGCTGAAGGAAAATAATTTCTCACCAAGGATTTTATATCTAGCAAGACTTTCTTTCAAAAATGAGGAAAAGATTAAGATATTCCCAGATCAGCAAAAGCTGAGGGAGTTGATTACCACCAGATCTGTGCTACAAGTAATGCTAAAGGGAGTTGTTCAGACTGAAAGGAAGGGGCAATAGTCAGTGGTTCAAAGTGACATAAAGATGCTAAAATGCAAAAGCATAAAAAGTAATGATAAGCCTATGATTTTGCACATAAAATGTACAAAGATATAATTTGTAAAAAGTACAAAAAAAGACAAGGGGACAGAAGGGTTTAGTAACAGTGTATGTTTATGATCTTGAAAATGTGGTGTACCAAATCAAATATGAATGTTATAAATTTAACCTGTTAAATTTTAACTCCATGGTATCCATAAAGAAAATGCATGAAAAATATATTCAGAAAGAAATTAGAAGGGACTCAAAAGGATGTAATATAAAAAATCAAACAAATATTAAAGTAGGCATTAACAGAAGGATTAAAGGTCAAAAAAGATATGACTTACAAAGACAAAATAGCAGGATGACAAAAGAAAGCACTGTATCACCAGTAGACACTTTAAAAGTAAATGGATTAAACTGTCCAGTCAAAAGGCAGAGATTGGCAGAATGAACAAAAAAGCATAACCCAACTATATGCTGTTTACAAGAGACTCACTTTAAATTCAAAGACATAAGTAAGTTGAAAGTAAAAAGATAGAAATATATATATACCATGCAAGTAATAACAGAAAGATAACTGTGATAACTTGAAACAACAAATGTGAAACAACTAATATTAGATAAAATAGATCTTAAGACAAAAACTGTTATGAGAGATAAAGAAGGTCATTACATACTGATAAAGGCCTCAATTAAACAAGAAGGCATAACAATTATAAACACATATGGATCTAACAGCAGAGCCCCAACGTATATGAAGAAAATATCGAAATATTTGAAGGGAGAAATTGATGGTTCTACATTATCAATAGGAGATTTCAATACTAGATAGAATATCTAGATAGAAGATCAATAAGGAAATAGAAGATTTGAACAATACAGAACACTTTACCAGACAGTAGGAGAACACATATTCTTCTCTAGTGCACATGGGTCATTCTCCCAAAAAGATGATATGCTGGGTCACAAATCTATCTCAAAACATTCAAAATTATTGAAATTATACAATATACCTTCTCCAACCAAAATGTAATGAAGCTAGAAATTGATAACAGAGGGAGAAATGGAAAATTCACAAATATGTGGAAATTACACAACATACTCTTAAACAACCAATGGGTCAAAGAGGAAATCACAGGGTAAATTAGGAAATGTCTTGAGGTGAATTAAAATAAAAACACAACATACCAAAACTTAGGGGATGCAGCAAAAGTAGTGCTGAGAAGGAAATTTAGAGCTCTAAATGCTTACATTAAAAAAGAAGAAAGATCTCCAATCAATGACCTAACGTCAAAATTGGAGGATCTGGAAAAAAAGAGCAAACTGAACCCAAAGCATGCAGAAAGAAGGAAATCAGAAAGATTAGTGTGCAGATAAATGAAATAGAGAAAAAAAAACAACAATTGAGTGAATCAACGAAGCCAAAAGTTGGTTCTTTGAAAAGATCAGTAAAATTGACAAACCTTAAGTTATACTGAAAGAGAAAAAAAGAGCAATGATGCAAATAATTAAATCAGAAATGAAAGGGGGTTATTACTATTGACCCACAGAAATCAAAAGGATTATAAGAAGATACTGGTGTTGTGGGAAGATGGCATTGGAATAGGCAAGCAGGGCTCAACTCTCTCTGAAAAACAATGGAGACAGGGCGAAAAGCTGTCTGAGGGATCTGCTTTGGGGGTCAGCATTACCAGGACAATGCTACACAATCCCCATGAAGGCAAAGGGAGAGAGATGAAGAACTTGAAACAACAAATGTGAGTTACTAAACCCCACAGTAGCAAAGCAGAGCATCCATCTCTACTCTCAAGACATTAAGCCAGGATAAAACCCCTGGCTCACTGCATCTAACTGAAAGAGGAACAGATGTCTTTCTCCTTGTCAGCTATTACAAGGAAAGAAGGAGGGTGCATCAGAGAGCAAGAGTGGTTTCTCTTCAGTAAATTTGGCCAGCAGAGCCCACTTTGAATCTTGGCTCTGGACAGACCAGAAACATGGGAAAGTGGAGGTTAAAAGAAACACTTCCATGGAAAGACTTGCCAATGAGTACCAATTTGCTGGCCATCCAGGAAATTGCAAGGAGAAAAACTTTTAGGTCTCTCTTTAGCCACCACTCCTGGAAGAAAATCTGTATCACAGTAGTGAGTCCCTGGCCCAATTTTGATAACTTAAGCTGGGCAATTTAAAAAGCTCAGAACAAGTTGAACCAAAAATCAAAGAAGAGCTGTGGGGAAAAAACACACACACACACACACAAAACACTAAGCAAGGGAGAGATTGACCATCAGAGTAAATTTACCAACATATTCATATGCCTAGACATGAGGAAAATATTGCAAACCATACTAGGAAACAGGAAGAGATGGCCCAGGCAAAGGAACAAGCCAAATATTCTAATGAGATATAGGCTTTAAGACAACCAATCGATGATAATCATACAAATATCCTAAATCAATTTAAAGAATTGAAGGACAATAATGCTAAAGAGATAAAGGATATTAATAAAACACTGGGTGAGCATAAAGAACATTTTGAAAGTCAGCAACAAAAAGTAACAGAACTTATGGAAATGAAAGACACGATAGATGAGATTAAAAATACATTATTAGAGACACGTAACAGCAGATTTGAACTGTTCAAAGACAGAATTAGTGATTTTGAGAACAGAACATCTGAACTAGAAAAGACAGGAGAACAGAGAGAGAAAAGAATGCAAAAAATGGAACAGGGTCACAGGGAACTGAACAATAATGTGAAACACACAAACATGCATATGATCAGTATCCCAGAAGGAGAAGAGAATGGAAAAGGGACAGAAAGAATATTTGAGGAAATAATGACTGAAAACTTCCCAACCTTCATGAAAGACATAAATAACAATAACCAAGAAGGACAATGCACCCCAAACAGGATAAATCTGAATAGACCTACTCCAAGACACTATTCAGAATGACAAATATCAGAGATAAAGAGAGGATTCTGAAGGCAGCAAGAGAAAAGTAAAGCATCACGTACAAGGGAATCTCAAAAAGATTAAGTGCTGACCTCTGATCAGAAACCATGAAGTGAGAAGAAAGTGGCATGATATATTTAAAGTCCTGAAAGAAAAAAACTCTGCCAAGAATTCTGTATCTAGAAAAACTGTCCTTCAAAAATGAGGGTGCGTTTTAAGTCTTCATAGACAAACAAAAACTGAGAAAGTATGTTACCGAAAGACCAGAATTACAAGAGATACTAAATGAGTGCTACAGCCTGAAAGGAAAAAATAAGCATGAGAGACTTGGAGAAGAGTGTAGAAATGAAGATTAGGAAGGGTAATCGTCCCTGTAAATTACAGGATAAAAACACAGACAAGAGTGAGATATGACAATGGAAAGCCAAATGATAAAATGGATGAAGTAAATAATGCCTTCACAGTAATAACATTGAATGTTAATGGCATGAAGTCCCCAGTCAAAAGACATAGACTGATAGAATGGATTTAAAAAATATGAGGTATCTATATGCTGTCTACAAAAGACTCACCTCAGACATAAGGGCACAACCAGGTTGAAAGTGAAAGGTTGGAAAAAGATATTCCATACAAATAGTCAACCAGAAAGAGCTGGAGTAGTAACATTAATATCAGACAAAATAGATTTTAAATGCAAAGCTGTTATAAGGGATGAAGAAGATCATTATATATTAATAAAAGAGCAATTAACCATGAAGAAATAACTATAATAAATATTTGTGTAACTAACCTGGGTGTTGCAAGATACATGAGGCACACCCTGGCAAAACTGAAGGAAGAAATAAATGCCTCTACAATAATATTTGGAGACTTCAATATAACACTCTCAGTATTAGATAGAACATCTGGATAGAGGATAAATAAGAAAACAGAGAGCTTGAATAGTATGATAAATAAACTAGACCTAACTGACATTTATAGAGCATTACATCCCCCAAAACAGCAGGATATACATTCTTTTCAAGCACTCATGGATCCTTCTCCAGGATAGAACTTATGTTGGGTCACAAGACAGGACTCAATAAATTTAAAAAGATAGAAATTATACAAAATACTTTCTCTGATCATAATGAAATGAAGCTGGAAATCAATAATGAATGGAAAAAGGGAAAAATCATAAATCTATGGCGATTAAACAACACACTGTTAAATAATCAGTGAGACAAAGAAGAGACTGCAAGAGAATTCAGTAACTATCTTGAGACAAGTGAAAATGAAAACACAACATATGGAAACCCATGGGACACTGCAAAGGCAGTACTGTGAAGGATATTTATAGCCCTCAATGCTTACATTTAAAAAAAGAAGAAAGAGCTAATAAATAAAAAATAAATCTTTAAATTAAAAAAAAAAGAAAGAGCTAAAATTGAAGATCTAATTGCACATCTGGAGGAACTAGAAAAAGAACAACACCAAACCAAGCCAAAGGAAAGAAATAGTAAAAATCAGAGCAGAAATAAATGAAATTGAGAACAGAAAAACAATAGAGAGAATCAATAAAACCAAAAGTTGGTTCTTTGAGAAGATCAACAAAATTGACAAACTTTTATATATATTGACAAAGAAAAAAGAGAGAAGATGGAAATAAATAAAATCAGAAATGA
>PVKH010029546.1:0-12641 GCA_004027955.1 Chaetophractus vellerosus | reverse complement strand
AAGGGGGTTTGATTTGTGCACCGTATTTTCTAACCTTCTGTCATCCAGTCTGGGGTGCTCTTGGTTTGGGGCTTCACTCATTTTTTGGCATAAGGGAGAATTATCGTGCCCCAATTGTTCTCATAGTTCTATTAATATTGTGAGGCTATTTATTTGGCCCATGTTGGCTGTCAGGCTGCTCTCCAAAGTCAGCCCCTCACTTGTTTTTTTCAGAGGTTTTAGTCTGAACAAAGAGCATTTCCTTTGTTTGCAAACTGAGAATTAGCAGCCTCTTAACTTTTTCATACACAAACTACCAGGAAAAAGTGTCCAAAATCAATTGTAGCTGTAGGAACCCATGGGAGTTGGAAAGGCTGGCAGAAGGCTGGGAAGAAGCCTTTTAAGAACTGCTGTTTAAAATTTTTTATTATTATGATAAAATATATATAACATAAAATTTGCCATTTTAACCATTTTTAAGTGTACAATTCAGTGGCATTAGCTATATTTGCAAAGTTGTGCAACGATCACCACTATCTATTTCCAAAAATTTTCATCACCCCAAACAGGAACTCTGTACCCATTAAGCAATAACTCTCCTTTTCCCCATCCCTCCCAGTCCCCGAGAACTTCTAATTGTCTTTTTGTCTCTATGAATTTGCCTATTCTAGATATTTCATACAAGTAGAATCATACAATATTTGTCCTTTTGTGTCTGGCTTAATCATTTCACATAATTTTCAAGGTTTACCCATGTTGTAGCATGTATCAGGATTTCATGCCTTTATATGGCTTTTAGCAATAAATGGGATCATGAGTGATTCAGGTAGGGACCAGTGAGGGTCCGGCTCTCAAAAGCCACTGCATTGACATATCTTTCCTCTATGAGGTAGTATAAGTGCTCTAGCCATGACTCCTTCTTAGAAGCCTTTGCCCTTTCTGTGGGGACAGGACCTTTCCCTGAAGGTACTACATGGGAAATATCAAAGTCCATGCTGACTTTACTTGCAATTTCTCATTTAATTCTTCCAGCCTTGCCAGAGGTACTGACTTTTATTGTTATATTTTTGTGAGGGGAAGGAACAGTAAAGAAACCTGCCCAAGGTCTCTCAGCTAGTAAGTGACAGAAGTGGGATTCAAACTCTCGGATTTAAATTCTCCTGTTCTTTTTTTTTCTTTTATATTAAAAAAAATTTTTTTTAAATGGTACTTAGATTCCATAAATATTACATAAACTATAGGGGATTCCCATATGCCCTGGTCCTCCTGTTCATAAGCCTAATAAAAATTCTTAATAATTAGCTTTATTTCTGTCCCCCCCCCCCCTTAGGGGCCAGGCACTGTGATCCACAGAGATGGAAAAAAAAAAAGTGGTTCTAGTCTTCAAGCAGCATTAAAAGTCACTGGAGTAATTGTCAGAAGACCTTGGAGATAGGACCTGGACTTTGTGAGTCTTCTCAGTTCTCAGGCCAGCAAACAGAATAGTAATACATACCCACCTCAAAGAGTCACTGTGAGATTTAGAGAGAAAATGGATGGTTAATTCATTTATTCAATCTATGAACCTGTATCAGATTCCAACAATATGCCAGACATAGAGCTAGAGCTGGCCTAATGGGGAGGACATTTGCCCTGGTCAGTCATGGAGCTTACAGTTTAGAGAGGGAGACAGACAATAAGCACTTACAATAGCATGATATATACTGTGATAATGGAAGCCTGGGGTACCATGGAAGCATATAGCATGGACGCCCTACTCCTGAATGATTCCACAATCTCTGTGAATTTTATAGCATTGCACATGTTATAAGGCATAAGTATTATAGTCCATGATATTGCATCATCTATTTTCATCAGGTAGGCTGAAGCCTCCTGTAGCAGCCCATCCAGAGTGGTCTGGCAATCAGAAATTTTTATCTCTGCCAAAGAGATGAAACTAACATGTGGAAAGGATAATCCTAACTGTAGGTATGATTCAAATCTTGAGGTAAAACCAAGGTGTCTAGTCACTGGATTTAGAGGTTCAAGCCCAGGCTGAGCATTGGATGACTTAGTTTTACCACTAGTCTGAAGTATTTCCTAGATGAGTCACTTCTCCCTGCTAGACCGTGAGTGCCAGGAACACAGGGATTCTTTTTGATATTGTTTTGTTCGTTGAGGTGTCCCAAGAGTTGAGAACAGAGCCTCATCAACAATAAGTGCTCAACAGCTAACTGCGACCGATTGTCTGGTTGATTCTTTGGGTTCTCATTTTCTTTTCTGGACATAGGGATTGGAACTGGAAGGGAACTGAACTGGATGATCCCTAAGTGCTCTCCTGGTTCTACAGCTGAATCACCAAAAATCATAAAATGTGATTGCAAGAACATAGTTACTGCGGTGATGGGAAATGGTGTAATTAACACTTGAGTGCTAATTGTGATCCACATTGTTTTTTTTTTTTTTTTAAAGATTTATTTATTATTTATTACATATCCCCCCCCCCTTTCTGCTTGCTCTTGCTGTGTGTCCATTCTTCTGTGTTTTTCTATGTCTGCTTCTTGTCTCCCCCCGCCCCCGCGGCGACGCGCCGAGTCGGCCCTCCACGGCGGTGGCTCGTTCCGTTCGAGGGTGGCTCCATTCCGTTCACACGGGCGGCTTCGCTCCATTTTTTGCGGGCAGCAGTCCTCCATGTTTTTTGCGGGCTGCTCGGCTTCCGCAGTTCGCAGGCGGCAGCTCCGCTTTTCACGGGTGACCTTGCCATGCCCGTGGGGGCTCAGCCCTGCCCGTGGTGGCTTTTTGCCCTGCCCACGGCGGCTCTGCCCCGCCCACGGCGGCTTGCCTTTCTCAAGGCCGTCTGCCCGCTCGGAGAGGTCCCCGGGAACCGAACCCGGGGCCTCCCATGTGGTACACCGGCGAGCTCTTTATCCACTGAGCTATCTAGCCGGGCCCACATTGTTTTTAAAACCCTCAATTTTTGGCTCTGGCTTTTCGATGGAGGATGCCCCTTCCACAAATGCTTTTATTTTTCTCATTTGCTCTTTGTAGCATCTCATGATGAGCTTGCCTGAATTTGGGAGAACTCACTTTGGAAAAATAATGGGAAACATAGGGAAATAAAAAATTTATTACTATAATTGCTGTTGGGATTCACAACCCAGAGGTATAAGAGATAAGATGACATTTAAAAATGCTAGTTTTCAAGAATAGTAAAGACAAACATATTTGAATAGATTTTTTTTCTACAGTTGCTGTACCCTTTGCACTTGTCTGGGTGTCGGTGTATGCACATTGTTCAAAATAGCATGCCATGATTTAGGGAAAAAACGCTGAGAATCTGTAATGTTGTGGTTCCTGAACTATGTGCACTCCCACTAATCATTCTTACAGATGTGGTACCTGAGGCTTAAGCAATTTCCCCAGCGGGAGACAGTGGAATGTGAGTTCATGGTACATAGGAAATATTCAATGACTAGGAACTGTTATTGTTATTATTGTAATAATAAGCATGTATTTAATTTTCAGTTCTATATTTGGTTTATAAACTTTTCTTGTTTCCCTTACACAGGGAAGTGATAAAAATGTGTCATTGTCTATCTCTGACCTCATTAATATAACCTAGAGAGATCTTTTCTGATTTCATGGAATTATGTCTTGACAGAAAAAAAGTGCCTTTAAAAACCCTTTTTATATGACGTATGGGGAAACTGAAGCCCAGAGAGGTTGGATGACTTGCTCAAGGTCAATTGGTGAGTAATGGGAGCAAGCTGCGGATGAAAGCCCAGGTCTCCATGATTTTACAGAGCCCACCTGGAGGAAGAAAGAGCTGGGTCCTGTGCAAGGGCCCTGTGGCCATCGATACTGCAACCTGGCTGGGAGTGGAAAGAGCTGCTGGAGCAGATATGAGGGCTTCTGGGCTTTGTATTGCTGAGTGCAGAAAACCAGAGTGAGGAGTCAGAGGACACTGCCTGGAAAAGAGTCACAGTAGGCAAATTTTGTGCATTTATATGAATGCAACCATTGTTTAGCCACATAAGACTATTAATGTGATAGGCTTTTTCTCTTGGAGTACTCATTTATCAGTCCTAGCATAAAGTACTGGGGTGAATTTAATTGCCTCTATTTCTGCTGCCTAAACTACCTCTTGCTCTCTCCCTGACATCCTATTACAGCATAACCTAGCATGGAGTGGTGGAAGGAGCCCTGGTTTAAATCCCAGTATAGTGGGAAGAGAGAATGTTCTGGAGATAGCTACCTAGGTTTGTGATCCAGCTCTGCCACTGTGTCAACTTGGGTGAGTTACATAAACTTTCTAAGCCTCCTCCATAAAATGGGATAATAATGGAATTCCTTGTGGGCATAAAATAAAATGTATGAAGTTCTTGACAAGATGCTAAGTTGTCATAAATTCTTAATGAATGTTAGTTATAGAACAAAATAAGAAGTCCCAGCTCTGTGAGAATGTTGCTGTGGTAACTGGAGAAAGTAACTTTCTCTCTCTGGAGCTCACATTTTTTAATGTAAATGAGAGGGTGAGATAAATACTCTTCCTTCTAGTCTATGATTCTAGGCTTGCCCTTGTTCGCCATCAGCAATAATCTCTCCTTCACTAATTCCTAATAGCCTTGCATTTGGTCCTCTCTTATGATGTTTCTCCATTCCTCCTTGGTTCTACATATGTTTATCGATGCCTACTTGAAAGCATATTTATTTCAATGACTTGCACGTAGTAAATGCACAACACATGTTTTGAGTGGATGCACAATATCAATCTTTCTGGCCCAAGAGCTTTTCAGAATAAGTGGTCAGGTAAGCTGTGTTGTGCCCTTTTTTATTATGGAAAAATTTGAATATATATACAAGAAGAGAATAATAAAACGGACCCCTGTAGACCCATCACCCAGCTCTATTAATTACCAATTAATGACCAATCTTGTTTCATTTATACCCCCATGCTCCACTCTTGCCCCACCCCCTGATTTTTTAAAGCAAATCACAGACATCATATAAAATCATCTAAAATTTTTTCATAAGACACTTCTAAAAGAAAAGTAAGAAAAACAGTCTTTCTTTATAGGCATTATCACAACACCCTTATCAGAGCTAAAAATTTAACAATAATTCCTCTTTATCATGAAACATCACAAATATGTGACATTTCCCTGATTATCATATATATATTGTTTGAGTCAAGACCAAGATGAGGTACATGCACTGCATTTGGATGATATGTCTCTTAAATCGCTCTCTTTTAAAAAAATTATGGGAGTTGTGGGTTTACAGAAAAACCAAGCATTAAATACAATTCACTGCTGCTAATTACATTCATAATGTTGTGCCACCATCACCACCATCCATTACCAAAACGTCTCCATTTGTCCCAAGTAGAAACTACATTTTGAGCCGTAACTCGACATTCCCATTCCTCCTTCTGTTATTGATTTCTAGCTTTATTCTGTGATGATTGGAGAAGATACATGAATAATTTCAATATTTTTGAATTTATTGAAACATGTTTTGCGATCTAACGTGTGGTCTATCCTGGAGAATGATCCATGTGCACAGCAGAAGAATTTGTCTTCTGTTGTTTTTGGGTGAAATGTTCTATAATGTGTGTTAGGTCTAGTTGGTTTAGAGTATCCTTCAAGTCTGTGTCTTCTGACTAGATGTTCTCTCCATTATTGAAAATGGTGTATTAAAGTATCCTACTAATAACATAGAACTGTCAATTTCTCCCTTCAGGTCTGTCTGTATTTGCTTCACGTATTTTGGGATTCTGCTGTTAGGTTCATATATTATTTATAATTGTCATATCTTTTTGTTGAATTACCTTCTTTGTCCTTATATAATAACTACTTTTGTCCCTCAGAACTGTTTTATATAACAAATCAATTTTATTGATACATATTAATAAAGCATACAATTCATTCAAAGTGTACAATCAATGGTATTTGGTATAGTCACATAGTTGTGCATTATTCACTTTAATCATTATTGGAGCATTTTCATTGTTTCAATAATAATAATAAACAAAAAAGACAAACAAGAAAATTCCTCACCTTTCAATCTCTCTCTGTTTCCCCTGCTGTACATAGTTGCAATTTCTGGCTATTCCTATAAAATTATTTATTTATTTATTTAGCACTTTTATTGAGATATGTTCACATACCGTACGATCTAAATAAAGTATATAATCAATGGCGTTTTAATATAATAACAATGTTGTGCATTCATCATCACAAAAATTTTAAAATTATTTCATTGCTCCCAAAAGAAAAACTCCACACCCCTTACCATGCCTTTACTAGCCCTACCTAGCCACTAATCAAATTTCTTTTTATAAAGTGATTTATATTTACATTTTATATAAATGGAATTTTACAACATATTACACAATATATTTAGTTCACAGTAATGCATTCAAACAATATTTGTCCTTTTGTATCTGGCTTGCTTCACTCAACATAATGTCCTCCAGTTTACTCCATATTGTCATATGTTTTACGACTTCATTTCTTTTTTTTTTTTAAAGATTTATTTATTTTATTACATATCTCCCCTTCCCCCCCGTTGCGGCGACGCGCCGAGACTTGGTCACTGCGCAGGCGCGGCTTTCCCCGCTTGTGGGCGGCTTCTGCTTCCATCACGGCCGGCTTTTTCAGTTCGCGGGTGGCTGGTTGCGCTCCATTCGCGCGGGCGACCTGCCCTGCCTGTGGCGGCTTTTGCCCTGTCCGTGGCAGCTTTTTTTGACCTGCCCACGGCGGCTCTGGCCCGCCCATGGCAGCTTGCCATTCTCAAGGCGGTCTGCCCGCTAGGATAGGTCCCCGGGAACCGAACCCGGGGCCTCCCATGTGGTTTCCCAGCGAGCTCTTTATCCACTGAGCTATCTAGCCGGGCCCCGACTTCATTTCTTCTTCTTTTTTTATTCTTTTATATTTGTTGTTGTTTTATTTTCATTTCTTCTTACAACTACATAATATTCCATTGTGTGAATACACCAGTTTGTTTATCCATTCATTGGTTGATGGACACCTGAGTTGTTTCCATCTTTTGGCAATCGTGAATAATGCTGCTATGAACATAGGTGTGCAGATGTCTGTTCGTGTCACTGCTTTCAATTCTTCTGGGGATATACCGAGTAGTGGTATTGCAGGATCATGTGGCAAATCTATATTCAGCTTCTTTAGGAACTGTCAAACAGTCCTCCACAGTGGCTGTACCATTTTGCATTCCTACCAACAGTGAATAAGTGTTCCTATCTCTCCATATCCTAACACTTGTAGTTCTGTCTTTTTAATAGTGGCCATTCTGATGGGTGTGAAATGATATCTCATTGTAGTTTTGATTTGCTGATTTTTGCATGTTGATCTTGTATTCTGCCTCTTTTATGAACATATTTATTAGTTTAGGGAACTTTGTTGTAGACATTTCAGAATTTTCTAAATATAGGATCATGTCATCTGCAAATAGTGAGTTTTACTTCCTCTTTCCCTATTTGGATGCCTTGAGTTTTATTTGTTTTTGTTTTTTGTTTAATTACTTTGGCTAGAACTTCTAGTACAATGTTGGATAACAATGGTGATAGTGGGCATCCTTATTTGTTCCTGATATTTGAGTGAAAGCTTTCAACCTTTCCCATTGAGTACGATGTTGGCTGTGGTTTTTCATATATGCTTTTTATCATATTGAGGAATTTTCCTTCTATTCCTATGTTTTGCAGTGTTTTTTTTTTTTTTATCAAGAAAGGATGCTGGATTTTGTTGAATGCCTTTTCTGCGTTGATTGAGATTATCATGTGGTTTTTCTTTTTCTCTGTTTTTCCTTAAAAAATTGTTTTTTTAATTTCCCCTGCCCTCTCCTGAGATGAGTCCCTCATCTGTCTACTTGTTGTCTGCTTGTCTTCTTTAGGAAGGCATTGGGAACCAAAACCAGGACCTTCCACGTGGGAGGCGAGTACCCAACCGCTTGAGCCACTTCTGCCCCCTGCTCGTTGCGGTGTCTGCTGGTTATGGTGTGTGATCCATCCAGTGTCTGCTCATCATCTTTAGGAGGCACCAGGAACTGAACCCAGGACCTCCCAGGTGTGAGGCAGGCACCCAATTGCTTGAGCCACATCTGCTCCCTGATCATGTGCTTTTTCCCTTCAATTTGTTAAAGTAGTATATTATGTTGATTGATTTTCTTCTGTTGAACCAGCCTTGCATATCAGGAATAAATCCCACTTGGTCATGATATATAAGTGTTTTGATATGCTATTGGGTTCGATTATCAAATATTGAGAATTTTTGCATCTATGTTCACTAGAAAGATGGTCTGTAATTTTCTTTTCTTGTAGTATCTTTATCTGTCTTTGGTATTAGGGTGATGTTAGCTTCATAAAATGTGTTGGGTCATTTTCACTCTTCTTCAATTTTTTGAAAGAGTTTAAACAGGATTGGTGATTTTGAAATGCTTGATAGAATTCACCTGTGAATCCATCTAGTCCTGGACTTTTCTTTGTTGGGAGATTTTTGGTGATGAATTCAATCTCTTTAAATGTGATTGGTTTGTTAAGTTCTTGTATATCTTGTAGTGTCAGTGTAGGTTGTTTGTGCATTTCTAGGAATTTGTCCATTTCATCTAGGTTGTCTGGTTTGTTGGCATACAGTTTCTCATAATATCCCCTTTTTTGATTTATTTTATTTTATTTTTATTTTTTTGTCTTTTTAGTTTATTATAATATCCTCTTATGATCCTTTTTATTTCTGTGACATCAGCCGTAACTTCCCCCCATTTCAATTATGATTGTATTTATTTGCATCTTCTGTCTTTTTTTCTGTTAGTCCTGGTAGGGGTTTGTTAATTTTATTGATCTCAAAGAATCAGCTTTTGGTTTTGATGCTGTTGTCTATTGTTTTTTTTTTTGTTCTCAATTTCATTTATTTCTGCTCTAATCTTTACTATTTCTTTCCTTTTGCTTCCATTGGGATTGGTTTGCTGTTCTTTTTCTAGTTTCTCTAGCTGTTCAGTTAAGTCTTTGAGTTTAGCTCTTTCTTTTTTTTTTAAATATAGGTGTTTAGGGCTATAAATTTCCCTCTCATGACTGCCTTTTCTGTATCCCATAAGTTTTGATAAATTGTGTTCTCATTTTCATTTGTCTAAATATGAAGCAGGCTAGATAGGGAATCAATAGATGGATCTGGAACCTGGCAGAAAAACCATCACCATTAAACATATGGACTTTGGGACCCCAAGATGGCTACTGGAAGACCCTTGTGAGATTCCCCCATTTGGAACAAGGTTTCCTCCGGAAGCCAGGAGAAGCCCTGGATGTTCTCCAGGGACCTTATTATTGGGCCCTCTCGGGGGATTGATGGGTGGGGTAATAATCAAAACAGCAAACAGCTGGGACTGCTCCCCTGTCATTAGGAAAGGGATGGAATAAGTAATGGTTCAAAAAGCAAGCAAAGGCTGAACTGGCCCTGCTCTTGCCTTTTTCTCCCTGTTCTTGCTTTCTACCCCCTATTCTGGCCTTCTTTGCACCCCGCTGGATCAATACGCAAGTAAACCTGGGGATTTATAATCTATAATGGGGAACTGTAGTCTGTAAATCGGCCCTCTTTATCACTCTTCAGCCTCTTCTTCTCTACCTGGGACCCATGATTCTCCCATTTCTCTTCTCACTATTCCTTAATAAATTACTGGCCTAATTAACCTGGCTTGCTCTCGAAATTCATTTCTTGTAGCTTAGCCAAGAACTTAGAGAAAATCCAACAACACATTTATTTACTGATTTCACTTGCAATTTTTTCTTTGACCCACTGATTACTTAGCAGTGTGTTGTTTAGCCTCCACACATTTGTGAATTTACCTTTTTTTGTGTATTATTAATTTCCAGTTTCATTCCCTTATTATCTGAGATGGTGCTTTGTATAATTTTAGTCTTTTTATATTTATGAGAGCTGCACTGTGCCTTAACATGTGGTCGATCCTGGAGAAAGATCCATGGGCGCTTGAGAAGAATGTATAACCCGTGGAGTTTGGATGCAACGTTCTGTATATGTCTGTTAGGTCTAACTCATTTATCATATTGTTCAAGTTCTCTGTTTCCTTGCTCATCTTCTGTCTAGTTCTATCTAATGATGTAAGTGGTGTGTTGTGTGTTGAAGTCTCTAACAACTATTGTACAGATATCTATTTCTCCCTTCAATTTTGCCAGAGTCTGTCTCATGTATTTTGGGGCACCCTGGTTAGGTGCATAGATATTTATGATGGTTATATCTTCCTGGTGGATTGTCCCTTTTATTCATATATAATGGCCTTCTTTATCTCTTATAACTTTTTTGCACTTAAAGTCTGTTTTGTCCGATGTTAGTACAGCTACCCCTACTTTTTTGGTTACTATTTTTGTGGTGTATCTTTTTCCAACCTATCACTTTCAGCTGGTTTGTATCCCTGGGTCTAAGGTGATTCTCTTGTAAGCAGCATATGGATGGCTCATGTTTTTTATCCATTCTGTCAGCGTATGTCTTTTGATTGGGGAGTTTAATCCATTCACATTCAATGATATTACTGTAAATGCGTTATTTACTTCTACCATTTTATTCTTTGGTTTTCATATGTCATGTACGTCTTTTTACTCTTTTGGTTTATCCTTTCTGCTATTCTTTCTTCTCTACTCTCCTCCAAGCCTCTCTCTTCTGTCTTTTTCTTTCAGACTTTAAGACTTCCTTTAATATTTCCTTCAAAGGTGGGTTCTTATTTTTGAATGCTCTTAGTTTCTGTTCATTTGTGAATATTTTACACTTAACCTTCATATTTGAAGGACAGTTTTTCTGGAAAAAGAATTCTTGGCTGGCAATTTTTCTCTTTCAGTATCATAATTGTAATGTACCACTGTCTTCTTGCCTCCATGGTTTCTGATGAGAAATCTGTGCTAAGTCTTATTGGGCATCCATTGTATGTGATGGTTTGTTTCTCCCTTGCTGCTCTCAGAATTTTCTATTTATCTTTGACGTTTGACATTCTGAGTAGTATGTGTCTTGGAGTGTGTATATTTGGATTTATTCTGATTGGGGTAAAGTATGCTTCTTGGATATGTAAGTTCATTTCTTTTGTGAGAGTTGGGAAATTTTCAGCTATTATTTCCTCAAATACTCTTCTGCCCCTTTTTCCTTTCTCTTCTCCTGAAACTCCCATGACATGTATGTTGTTGAGTTTCATTTTATCATTAAACTCCTTGAGCCCCTGCTCAATTTTTGCCATTCTGTTCTCTCTCTGTTCTTTTCTCTCTTTAATTGCAGCTGTTCTGTCTTTGGTATCACTTATTCTTTCTTCTATAATTTTGAGTCTGCTCTTATATGCCTCTAATGTGTTTTTTATTTACCCTATTGTGTCTTTCATTCCCATGAGCTCTGTTACTTTTCTATTCTGGATTTCAAATTCTTCTTTGTACTTGCTCAATGTCTTCTTTTTTTCAAAAAAATTTATTGAAGTATATCACTCATACATGAACATACATAAACAATAAGTATATAGAAATAGTTGTGAACTTACAAAACAAACACAAATAACATCATACAGGGCTCTCATACATCACCCTACCACCAATACCTTGCATTGTTGTTAATTTTTAACTAATGATTAAAAAGCATCCTCAAAATATTACTACTAACCAAAGCATTTTCCCCAACCCACCCTATTATTATTATTTTTATATCATTTATACATGAACATACATAAACAATAAGTATATAGTAAAAGTTGTGAACTTACAAAGCAAACATTCATAACATCATACAGGGGTCCCATACATCACCCCTCCACCAACACCTTGCATTGTTGTGAGACATTTGTTACAAATTATGAAAGAATATTGTCAAACTTACTGCTAATTATAGTCCTTATCTTATATTTGGTGTATTTTCCCCCCAACCCACCCTATTATTATTTTTAAAATATATTTTTAGGACAGATGTTGTAAACTTACAAATAAATCATGCACATGTGCAGAATTCCCAAACAACACCCCTCTATCAACACACCACACTGTGGTGGAACATTTGTTACAGATTAAGATTAATATCCGATTATTACCAGGTCCACAGCATACATTTGGCACACATTTTCCATACTCCTCCATTATCAACACAGTACATCTTTGGCATAGATGCAAGAATATTACATTCTGTTAACCACAGTTCATAGGTCACTCCAGTTGTATTTTTCCCATGCTTCTCCTCTGTAATGGTTTCAGAGTTTTATTTAATTGTGAATTCCAAAAATATAAATTGGATTATTCTTGTAAACTAAACTGTTCATCTGGGCATGATTAAGTTATGATAAGGGCATTAACTGGGCCCCACCCCTCGGTGGGTGTGGTCTCAAGTATAAAGGCTAGGCAGCAGATCTGAGTTGCAGAGATTTGGAGAAGAGATTTAGAGAAGCAGATTTGAGAAGCAGTTCTGATGTTGGAGTGAGCCGATCGCCGGATAGTCTACAGCTGGCCTTGTGGAGAGACGCAACACAGAGAGTCTCATGGTCTACAGCTGAACTTGTGGTGGAAGCAGAAGCTAAGCCCGGAGAGAAACGCAGCCCCAGGAACAGAGGAACCCAAAGGCCTGAGCCCTTGCAGACGCCGGCAGCCATCTTGCTCCAACACGTGGACTTTGGTATGGGAAGAACTTTATGCTTTGTGGCCTGGT